>LOJH01020388.1:0-19813 GCA_001685095.1 Ellobius talpinus
GTCCAAATGAGGAGCAGAAGGAGGGAGAACATGAGCAAGGAAGTCAGGACCAAGTCAGTTTTTTTTCCTCTTATGGATTGTAACATTTGGGAATGAGGGAGTATTGAATGGAATCCCAGAAGAGAATCTTGTAAGGGTCTCCTGAGGGCCTTGTGACTTCTCCCTTCCATGCAGAAGTGAATGCTAATAGCTCTATTTTCATAGAGCTCGCTGTCTTCTGTGTAGCTAGTTTCATTGCCATGATTCAGGGACAAGGATCCTATAGGTTGCCACAGTCTCTGTATCTTCAAGATGGGCATGAACTTGCCAACCCTGGAAGAAATATGTATACTACAGAGCAATAGAAAATCCCTTAAGGTAAGACCAATTCTCCCAAAGAACTGTACTACTGTTTTGTTTGTTTCGTTTGAGACAGAGTCTCACTGTGTAGTCCTGACTGGTTTAGAATTTGCTATGTAGACTAGGCTGATCTCAGATTCAAAGAGATCTGCCTGCCTTTGCTTCCTGAGTGCTGGGGTTAAAGATATGTGCCGCCTTGCTTGGTCTGTACTTGAGAATTTAGTGTTATTCCCTTGAAAAGACAACCAGAATTGAGCCATTCCAAGCTTCACCACTAAGTGAATATAGTTAGTGGCTCTGCTGATCAGGTGTCAACCTCAAGCAGGGGCCAGATGATGCTACAATTAGTTAATGGCCCTTAGAGCTACATACACCCTATCTTTTCCCTGTCACTTCAGAATTTCCCTAATAGCAATCCTTAAGTTGGAACCTCTCTGCCCCAAAGCACATTTTATAATTACACTTTTCTTTCCATTTTTTCTGGAAGCAGTCTTGCCTTTGCGGAGTCATGGCAATCCAAAGTACCTTCAGTGGGGCCACTGTTGTGTCTGTTAGCTTTGGATTTCAGTAGTGCACCCAAGTAGTTGAGCTGGAAAGAGGGGCCAGTCTAAAGTATCTATATTATAATCCCAATAACCTATGAATACATTACTCTATATGGCAAGAGAACTTTGAATATACGGTTAAATTCAGGGTTTTGTGATGGGTAGATAACCAGGATCATCCCACATATGCAAACAAATACTCGAGAGAAGTCAGGGACAGACAGATTGGAAGATGTTATACTGTTGGCTATGGAATAGTATTCCCTCACTGGGGAACTTTTACATAGCCAAGGGGACAAGGTTCTCATCACTAAGTCCACAACTAATATATAATTCATCAAGATTTTATTTATTTTTTCCATTTTATGATAGGAACTCTATATATTTGAGATTTTTAAAAAGCAGTTATGTTTTAAGGGATAATAATGGGCATCTCTGTTGACTTTTCACTTGAGACAGGCAGTTACCAGGTCTCATGAACGAGGAATGACACAAAATTTATATTCAGGTGGGATACTGCCAAAGCCAACTGTGACAGGGTTGAGATCGATGTCCTTTGGGTCAACCAGAGACTTCAGATTAAAGTGCTGCAGAATAGCAGACAAGAGCAGAAACAATTCCATGCGAGCCAGGCCTTCTCCAACACACACACGTTTTCCTAGAAGTAACAACAGTGCTGGTGAGGTATTGAGGGATCCTTGTAGAGCTCACACTTCTAACACTGAGGTATTGGAAGTGTGACAGAAGGCTTCAGGCAAACTACCTGAAAGGATTTCCTGTCCCTGCCCATTGGTCCCTGGACACCAGTGGTCATATGTCAGAGATCAAGAGTGTCAGTGACATTGACTCGGGCCAGCTTTTGACACCACTCATTCAGAACTCTGCTGCATGAGCATGCAGTATTGTAGGGAAGTGGACCCAAAGCTTCTCTGCCATAACTACAGGTAGGTGGAACAGGGAAGCCTATGCAAACATAGGTGGTTAAAGTTATCAAACTGACTGCGACTCTCCCTTTACTGGAACCCTTGCTGAGGCCCTGAGATGGGACCACCTGGAAGGTCCAGATGCTTGCTAAAAAGAGTTCAGGCAGCTAAAGAACAGACTTTAGCAATTTTTGTGGAAACTTATGAAGAATTAGGTAATATAGTTTTGAGAGCTTTTTACGGCATCTGGTTAAAGTAGAAACAGCTTAACAGTTTAATAATCTAGAAAAAAAATGTCCACTCTGTGATAAAACAATCAACCCAGTCCTCATTTCCAGGACTTCTGGTGAAATATGATATCTGACTTCTCTGAATAGGGAGGAACATACTTCTGTCATGTGTTACAAGGGCGTGGGAGGTAGGGACAGCAGTCGTCATCTAGGATAGGTGAAGAGCACGTGGGAAGTAGGCATAGGATTGGAGAAGAAAATTTCCCAGGGATGGTTTGACCCCAGAACTCTTCTTACCTGCAGAAAATGCCTTGAAATAGTCACTGTACTTGAACTTCCCATTTTCATTCAGAAAATGCTCAGGATTAAACTTCTCTGGATCTGGAAACTCTTGGCTGTCATATAGAAGGGAGTCCAGAGTTGGAATCACAACTGTACCCTGGAAGAAGTAGAAGTTCCTATTAGTCAAGTTAAGAAAACATAGGCTTTCATCTGGAAGACCCTGTGAAGAGGGCTGTTGGGATGTTACATTATATAGGACAGCATATTTTTATTTGTCATGTTGTCTATTTAAGGATTACAAAGAAAAGAGCTAGGGATCAGATATAAGTGAAGAGGAAGGCCCTATATCTTTTGTAGGGTGCATCCCAGGTTGGGTTAGTGATGCCATGGGATCTGTGTTATACAAGTTCTATGGACCAGTAGAAAGAGACATTTTCCACTATTCCCTTCATTCTTCGGTTCACAGAGTTATTGAGGTGACTGTAGGTGAAGTGTTCTGCAGGTTAAGAATACTGACTTGATTCCCACATTGCAGCCACATACGCTGGTAAAGGTGTCCTTGAGTTCCAGTCCCGAAGGGCAACTTAGGTGATTAACAGGACAATGCCCATGGAGGGCTCTCTGGTTCATGCCTCACCTTGGGAATGACATATCCTTGGAACTTGGTATCTTGGGTTGCTTCATGGGGCAGGTTGGAGGGGACAAGATTGATGAATCTCTGAATCTCATGCACCACAGCATCCATGTAGGGCATCTCCAGTCTGTCTTTGACAGCAGGGACACGGCTTGGCCCAATAACCCTGTCAATTTCTTCATGAAGTTTCTCTGTCAAGATATAAATGAGATCAATTTAAAGGTTTAATTCAGAATTGATGTTTACCTACTATCCACCAATATATAGAATTGCTTCCATGCGCCTGCTCACTTATCTGCCAATGTAACCCACCCACTTTTCCATCCACCTACCTATTTGCTTACCCCTCTACACTCACTCACTTACTCAGTCACCTACTCATCCATCTATCCAACTATTCCCTGATCCCTTCATCCAACCACACAGCTATCTAATTACCTTCTATTCATCTGCCAAGCTACCCATTGCATGCTTATGGAGCACCTTAACCTGAATTTATAATCCTCAGGTACTTTGAATTGTTAAATATGTCAGTGAAAGCTAAGATCTGTGAGATTATTCACAATTGACACGAAGTTTGGGCATCCATTGTCATAGCTGGTGATAGTTTTTCCCCAATTCTCTTCATATGAGGAGTATAGATAACAAAAGGATCTTGAACATTTCTTCTTGAAGAGAAATTTTTGCATTATCACCCTAGGCTGGCTTACTATTGTTAGAAATAAGAAGAGGGTGACAGACTAGAATATAGATCTTGAAATCTGAAAGTCCCTGTGATTGCAAGAGAGGTAACAGCAGTCTTTGCCAAGTTCCTTAGTCTTTCTGTGTTTGGAATTCACTATGGGTCTCTATGATGTGTAGTGATATGTAAGTAAAGGCTGTATTTAAGTGAAATGTATAGTAAAGCCTTTGTGTCTGACTTTAAGAGAGGCATTTCAGAAAAGTCGTTGCTATGTTTGGGTTAATCAGTAGAGACTGAGAAATTGTTTTGAGACTATTTAAACCTTGAAGAATTGTTTCTCTGGAGAGTCTGCACTTGGTGCTCCCTGAGAGCTTGCAGCTACACCGACCTTGGTCCCAAGACACTCCTGGCAGAGCTAGACCTCTTACTTTTGATTCTGGCTTGCCAAAATGAGAAGGGACTGAGATTTGTGTGGGATTTTGGCTCTCATGGACAGCAAGAACAAGGTTACTTTGGTAGCTGGAACCTTTCCCAACCCCAATTAACCTTGTGGTTGTTTTCATAAAGTAACTGGCATGAGCTAGTCATGTGTCAGTCTTTTCCAAGAAGGCTGTACCTCTCTGATCCTTGGGACAATGAAGGCTTAGTATCTTGGTGAGCGTCTCTCTCTACTGCAGGATCTATGACCCAACATCAGACAATAACAATATGTGGAGTGAAAAAAGCAAGGGGCATTAAGTTGTATATGGTATGGTATAATATTAAGGCATGTATAAAAATAATGAGTTATGTTGTATTGATATTTAGTTTATATTAAATGTCCAAGTCACATGGGAATGCTACACAGTGGTCCTGAAGTTTCACCATATCTGGGGAGAGAGACAGGGAAGAGTGGGTTGGCTGGGCTCTGGCTAGCCATATAATGTTTGATAAGAGCTCCAAAGTGAACAAAACAAAATGTCAGTAGATGTTCAGTTTGGTAGCAGATGTATGGGTGCCTGCCATTTACTTTCTCTTTGTCTATATTAGAAATTAATTAAATTAATAATTGAAAACATTTTTAGTTCATGTTTCCCTGTAGTCAATGTTCTAGGTACTATAATTTGAATATTTCCCTCCCTAGACTTTAATCATCTTCAGTTTTCATTTTTCTGTGAGATGTCAGCATTGCTTACAGAAAGGCCAGAGCTCAAATCTTGGCCATGGGCCAATAGATACACAACCATGTTCTTGGGAAGCATTGCTTTGTCTGTAGTAGCTGCCCAGATCTACATCCAGCTCAGAGAATGGCAGGGTTTCAGGCCTTTGCATACCTTCATCTTAGGTTATAACCCCCTCTCAATTCTTCTCCTAAAGGTAATTCCCATCGATTTACGTGTAGGGGTCATCACATGCCTCTGTCTGGCAAATGTACATATGACCTTCTGCATACTGGGTTAAGGCTCCTGTGCCTGCTTCAGGCACAGACTTACTCCTGTCTTGAAGAGGAAGTGAAGCGTATTTGGGGCTGCCTTGATTGCTTCTCTCTCAATCTCTACTTCAGAGTCCTCAGGGGTAAGAGGCTCTGGGATGACTCCAGCCTAGCCACTAGGCCTGTCTCAGCCTATAACTCAAAAAGTCTTTCTCAGGGGAAACGGGAACATTATTTTCTTCTTTGTAAATAAGTTATTTACAGTGCAGAGCACAGACTCATTCCCCTCTCCATTTCATCACTGGGTCATAGGCATCCCAGTGGAGTGTGTAGGGGAACAGCCAGTGATTAGGTTACTAGGCCCTGGCAATAAGGTCTGTGCCCTTAAAGAAATTCTTTCAGTGTTCTTGGAGCACTGAGAAGGTCAGTAAGCAGCCACCGAACAGCAGCTGTAGCCCGGCTTGCACAGGGTGATCTGTTAGGCTCAGCTGTTTAACATGGGAGTTCAGCTTCTCATTTATGTACCTTCAATCTCTGGGTATTTCATGAGAATCAGGAGCCCATATCTCAGGGTTGTGCTGGTGGTCTCTGTCCCTGCAAAGAACAGGTCGGCCAAAGTCACAGAAATATTTTCCATTGTGTACATGGGCTCTTTGCTGTGTTTTTCCTGTGAAGTTGGAGACAGATAGGGGCATGGTGAGATAGATCTCTTCAGGTGTAAGAAGGTGATGCCTATTGCTCTTCAGCAGGGAGGGACCAGGTTATGTCAGACTCTACTTGTAGTACCAGGAAACAGCCATCTCTACCTCATGATGGCAGAAGCTAAAGGAAACAGGCTAAGCACAGGAAAGGATTTCTTACCCAAACTACAGGGCCTTATCCTTCTCATTAGAGCCAGAGTTGTCTAATAATGATAACAGTCTTCTAAGCTGCAGGAGCTAGTCTCAGCTTCTTTTTAGGCTCAAGGCTGAGCTTTTGGACCAGAAACTGGGAGAGGTTGAGCTAATCATAAGGATTCTCAAATGGAAATTATCTAGAGGAAATCAGTGTAGGATTTTACGTATTTTAAAGCCATTACAAAAAGAAAGTAAGGGGTAGCAATCTAAGTGGTCCTAGAGGCTTCAGGAATATGAAACTGGAGAGGCCTAGAATCCTAAAAGCCAAGAAAACATGGATAATAAATACTGAAAGGGGTACTGAAGTTTCCTCAGACAAGACTAGATTCTCCAAAGGGTTGCAGTTCATCTTGGCCTGCAGGGAGCTGAACAGAGGGACCCTTCCCTCCAAAAATGACCAGAGAAGAGCATAGTGATCATGCTGAAGCCAAGCATGTTTATGAAAAACCATGAGTATCAAAATGCAACCATGGTGCTCAGTCTGAACACCAGCAAGTCCATTATAATGTAAGAACTGTATGCATTCTGCCCCACCCCAGCAAGCCCATCTAGTCCAGTACCTTTTCCATCTCTCTTAGCAAACAGTCAGTCACATCCCGGGGACAGTTAGAGTCCAGTGACTGAAGGTGTTCCTTGGCTTTTTCGAGTGCATACTGTTTTATTTCAGATACATTTTTCATTATTTTTCTATGACTTCCAGGTAGGTATCGCAGATAATCCGCAAAGTTATTGTAAAGCTAAGGAGAAGAAAACTATGTAACTGATAGGAACTTCCAAACAATGAATTTATGTTGCCTTTACCATACTATTTAGAACATTGGGTCCAACTGTCTTTTGGGGGTAGTGCAGCTAGGAATGTGTACATGTGAGAAGACACAGGTACTGAAATGAGAAGGATACTGAGCCAACCTAGTCAGATGCCTTATTGCAAGATCCTGCTCTTTGCTTTTCTAGGCCTGTCTCTCCCACACAACCTGAATTTTTCTTCTTCTAATGTAAACAATGCAACCAAAGGCTCATGGAAGAGGAGGAGCATTGTCACCTGGATCCAGGGAGTACTCAGAAGGTAGAAGTTTTCATTGAACAAACTCATGAGCCTCAGACCCTTCTTGTCATTGTAATCAAAACGTTTGTTGAAGAGGATGTCCGCAATGACATTGAAGGGTGCACAGCCAATCAGGAAGGTGGGGTCGAAAGGCTGGCCTGAAAAACAGGTAGAGTGTAAGCATCTCACTGTGGCCTTCCCTAGCCAACTCAGTCTTCCATGAGTTCTCACTGAGGACATAAAGAATTATTTTGTTTTGTTTTGATTTTGATTTTTCGAGACAGGGTTTCTCTGTAGCTTTGGAACCTGCCCTGGAACTTGCTCTGTATACCAGGCTGGCCTCGAACACACAGAGATCCACCTGCCTCTGACTTCCAAAGTGCTGGGATTATAGGCGTGAGCCACTACCATCTGACATAGTGAATTTTTGAGTCTCCCAGTGTCTTTACTTTTTAATGCTATGTAGAGTACAACAATCACAGCCAGCAATCAGCCTTTCTCTTCTGGGAAGATGAACTGGAACTCAAATTGAAAGGTAGTGCCCAGGGACCAACACTTTAGCTACCAACTGCCTCTAGGTTGTTCAGTGTCCTTGGGAGCCTAGCCATGATCCTTTCTGACTGCAGAGATACGAACCCTTGGTCTTCTTGAGCTCCTCCACCAGGAAGCGTGACTCTCTCTGGATGCGGGCCTCATTGCCCTGTTTCCCCATCCCATAGTCTCGGAGAATGCTTAGGGAAAACCGCCGGACATCCTTCCAAGTGGGTCCATTATTGAAAATAATCCCTAAGACAAAGGGACCAATAGGAGTTACTCCAAATAGTCAATTCGTGGAGAAGCAGGGGAGGAGGGGGAAATGGTCTTGGGTCCTGGGTAGGATGTTCAGGTGCAGGAGAAGCACAAGAGAAGGGACCAGAAGGCTGTGTTTTCTAGTTGTTTCTTCTTAGTACCAGTTTATTTTCTTTGGTTTCATACTTTGCTCTGAACCTTTACAATGCTAAATAAATTATAGGCAGCCACTCCAAAAAAAGGATCCCTCCTCTTTTCTGCCTCTTGATAGAATTCTTAGCATCATTTCTGAACTCATGGATTTTAACCTTCACGTCGCAAGCACTTCAATTCACAGCTTTCTGGTTTCAGAGAAACATCTTTTACTAAAATCTAAAGGTCACAGGACTTCCCATTTTGAGAGAAATTAAGCTAGAAAGACTGAGTACTATCCCTCCTCAGTGAAACGTTATGGAGCCCTTTCCCTTCTAAGTATTCTTTGTCCTCCTAGAACATGACCCAGTGACCCCATGAAGACATTGGGAATCAGCAATCTGAAACTATTTTTTTCTTTTCTTCCATCTCTAGCTCAGTTAATTCTGTGAGCCTTTTCAATCCTCAAATCTGAATCTAAGTCATCTTGACTGATGGCTTGCTTGTTAATTGTCTCTTGGAGCCAGTTCAAAGTATCCAGGGCCTGCCCCACCCAGTCCCACCCAGTTTTGCCTAGTGAAGCCCTTCAGGCCTCTCTACACTCCAAGAGTTCTTCCTTGTTCTTTACCCCCCTTCTTTTCTTACTTTTCCACAATCATTTCTTCAGTAAATAATGACTTGCTATCTACTGTGTCTATGGCACCTTCTAGGCTCTGAGCATTCGGAGACAAACAATAGTGAGTAATATCCACATGGGGTGCAGTGCTTGTTTGCATTTCATAATCTCTCCTATATTAACTGCCTAATCACATGTGAGATGCCTAGCGAAACACCCTGCAGAATGTGTGAAAGTTCTCAGGAGACATATGCTTACTGTGCTCTAAAGAACTTTTTAGAACAAGAGATGGCCAGCCTGAGAGGGGAAAGGGAAGTATGTGATATGAGTAAGAGCTGTGGGTCAGACTTAATGAGCTCAGTTTTATCCTGAAGGTTAAGGAGTGTCCTGATGGCTGAGAGAATGGCAAAGCTGCTAGCCTACTACTGCAGTAAGGGGGCCTTTCGCTAGGCTGACTGTCCAGGAGGGACCATGTTTTCTCAACATTTACTCAAATGATGCGTGTAGTTATTTTGGTACATCGCCATACAAACACTCATATAATGAACACTGGAGACTCAAAGTCATCCCTTACCTAAGGCCTAACCGATTTTACAAGCCCTTCTGGTCCATGTGGCATGCATAAAAATAGGATTTTCGAGCCTCTAGATAGAAGCAGCAAATGACTCTTAAATCTATCCTGTGGAGATGCAGAACCTAATTCTGGTCCATTTTCTGAGCTTGACTGGAGGACAGGTAAGGGTCCGACATAAAGGGTTATGCTCTTTCCAGCAGGTCCTTGTCACTTTGCTTGATACCTCTTCGTAACCCCTATGACAAGGGCTGAGACAGTTACTTCTGTTTGTACAGAAAGCCCCAGTACTGACTAAGGAACATCAAATGCTACTGCTCGAGGCAAGATAGTTTTGGAAACACAGACTGGGAAACCAAGCTGGACATGGAGGATAAGACATCAGGCTGAGCATGCTTTGATGTAAAATCTCACACAAAAGGAAAAAGCTTTGTAGAAATTTATCACCAGAACCGACTCAGGCAGAATTATGGGACACTTTTCTCTCATCTGCTTTGGGATACCTGCTTACAAAGAGGAAGCCAAAAGGTCAGATAAGGTGGAGGCTGGGCAAGCAGGTGGCACCAGTGAGCTGGGAGCATTCCTAGTAGTTCTAGGTGCCCACACTCAGTAGAAGGTGGAGTTGTGTAAATGGTTAGTCAGCTTGCATTCTAGACTTCCCTGCTGCAGGAGGGAACAGGTGAGCTAGACTCAGGACAGCACAGCTCTCTGTCTCTCTGTCTCTCTCTCTCTCTTTCTCTCTGTCTCTCTCTCTGCAGATCACCAACTACAATAGAGGAAAGCAAAGGCAAAGACCTAAAGTCTGGTCCATCCCTATAAACAGAATGCCAGGCAGGTTAATTACCTCATGCTAAGTGAAAGCACTTGGGTGTATGGAACCATCTACACTTCAGTTGACAGTTGAGGCTGTGTGTAAAGAATCCCAAGAAGTGCAGAAAAATACAAGACACTGAAGATGGATCATCTGGGAGAGAGTTCCTGGGTTCAGAAACAGCCTATCTGCCTTTCTCTGTGAGTTGATCAGTGCTATGGTGAGGGTGTGGGCCTAGAGGGCCTCTCATGGGGTTCACAGTACCTACTCAGTACAACTCTCAAAGCAGGTTCCATGTAGGTACAAGCCATCACCTGAGTCTTCGCCTTTCTGTGTTCATTCTATTACTGTCACTACAGTTTGTTAATATTGGGGGGGATTAAATGGTATGTACATCACTCTCCCTGTTAGTGTGCCCCCTCCAATGTCCCAGAAAGCCAACTTACCCTTGTTCTTATACTCCTGGAACACAGGAATGTCCCCTCGGCCAGAGAACTCATTTTTGTGGTTCAGTAGCACCTCCTTGACAGCCTTGTAGCCATGCAGGACCACGATGCGCCTTGAGCCCAGGTGTAGTGTGAATACTGGCCCGAAACGCTTTGCCAGCTACAGGGACCAATGCACAAAGTAGAGCAGGGGGTAGACGGGAGTCAGCCTGCTCTAGACTACCCTCATCTCCTGTTATTGTTCCTGCTATTCACGGAGAGTTAGAGGACTTTTGGGGAAAGGTCATATTTGTCCAGTCTGTTGTGGAGAGACTCTCTTCACCTAAAGTTGCTGTGTTTGCAGGGGCCCTTTCCTCCATCCAGACACAATTCTCTTCTCTGTGGTTGTTTAATAAGTGACAATGTTAATCACCCTATTGTTTGTTCCCAAAGTTAAGGCTCTACATGCCAGGATACTACCAGCTAACTTGGAATCAATGATCCTGAAACCTATAGCTATCCTGTCATTAGCAAAGACAACCTGGAACACAGACATCAAGCATCAATTTCATGCCTAGAAGCATTTTGGTGTTGGCTAGCCCATGCAGTGTTCACAGAATTAGCAAAAGGCAGATGTTGTTATTCTGGTGAATCACAGTTGGCTCAATATTTCCATTTCCCTTTCAGTCTGTTCTTAGACACAGGATGATGCCAGCTGGAATACACCTGTTGTTGTATCACAGTTGGCACATGATGATAGCAGCTGCATGGGGCATCCAGTCATGCATGGCACTACTCACTGTGAGTGTTCCATGTCCAAGATGGACTGGACTATAAAATAGATGTAATGCAAATATGATAATCTGTCATTGGATAGCAACTGACAATGAGGTTGATCTATATGCATGATATCTAATCTCTAACTTGTTTTCTTGCTGCAACAATATTTCTCTTACCTTGGTGAAGGACTTGGGGATATCCTTCAAATCCATCTGAAGAACATTTCCAAAGAAAGGAAGTGGGAAGGGTCCTGGGGGCAGGTTCCAACTGCTATAGATCTGTTTCCAGACAGATATGATCAGGAGGGTGACCACCCACACCAGCAAGGCAACGGTGATGCCAAGAACAGCCATGGTGCTTCTGGGCTCCCGTTGTAAACTTGTGGGAATTTCCTGAGGAAAAACAAAGATTTTATAACGTGTCATTGAGAAGGAGGGTGACTCATCAGCCAATAAAACAATCTTCTTCCTTGGCCTAAAGCACTGGTTTATTATTAGCTACACTTGGCTATCATTTCAAAGGCTGAACCTTGTAGCTGTTGCCTCTTAAAAGTTGCATGATTGGACAAGGATGAGGCTGGGCTCTGGCAATACTCTGGTTGCTGGCACCTGCCACAGTGCTGGTAAGTACATGGAGGAACACCTTACCAACCCGTAAGGCAGTCCTGGGGGTGGGAAGCTGTCCTCCCCCTCAACACTGATCAGCATAGTGGGCATGCATTCAGATCATGTTTGCACGTTGTTTGTTTGCTGGGGAAAGGCTTTTGCAAGGCAGTTCCAACCATATACTGCCCACTCCGGGTCAATGCCAGCACCAGGCTACAAACACATAACTTCTGTTATGGTGCTGCAGCACTCTTGGTCCACCACCTGGAAATTGAAGGCAGAACAGGAAATCTCTACTTCCAAATTCCATTTCACACTGTCAAATCAACTAGAAAATTCAGTGAGATGAAAAACAGCAGCGAATAAAATTAGCCAATTTTTAAATATTTTTCTGACTGTATGAATATACTAATATTTGCAGTGCTGAGGCCCAAATCCAGGGTCTTGCACATGTGAGATAAGTGTGCCACTGACTTAGATGCACTGCCAAGCCTCCAAAATTCATTTGTCCATAAGTAAATGAAAAATGTTCTTTAAAACAGTTTGTCAAATTCTGAAAAAAAATCAGGGTCTTTTTAATTGGGTTGTTTCATCAATGGGTTAAATTTGACAGAAGTTGTGTTTGTAAAGTATCTTGTGTCTTGTATGCAGGTGTGCATGCAGGGGTACTGCTCCACACTTCTCTGCATCATGTCAATACATGTGGCTTACTGATTGCTTCTTTCCCAGAGTCCCACATTTTCTTTTCTGTTATGTTTTCCAGGGATTTTGTGGACCTTCGTGCATTTTAAAAATAAAGAGATCATCTTTTCACTTTGTCTTCTGATAATACAGAAAAGATCTTAGTTCATGCATTATAATTTTATGTTTTTCTGTAAGCTGTGCCTCTTTGGATACATTAGAAAATATGACAGTAGATCTAAGTCACAGATTTTGAATTATTTTAAGCCTCATGGTTCTTTCATCTACGTAAGACACTGTTCCATTACTTTCATGGGGGCGGGGGGAATTTCAGGGTGAGAAAAACCTGGTGCCAGGGAAATTCCCAGGAATCCACAAGGATGACCTCAGCTAAGATTCCTGATAATAGTGGAGAGGGTGCCTGAACTGGTCATCTCCTGTAATCAGATTGGTCACTATCCTGTCATCAGCAAGCCTTCATCCAGTGATGGAAACAGATGCAGAGATCTATAGCCAAGCGCTGGGCTGAGTTCCAAGAACCCTGTTGAAGAGTGGGAGGAAGGATTGTATGAGCCAGGAGGAGCCAAGGACATCACAAGAGAACCCACAGAAACGACTAACCTTGGCTCATAGATACTCACAGACTCTGGACCAACAGCTAGGAAGCCCGCGTGGGACTGATCTAGGCCCTCTACATATGTGTCACAGTTATGTGGCTTGGTGTATTTGTGGAACTCCTAGCAGTGGGATCAGGGCTCATCCCTAACCATTGAACTGGCTTTTGGGAACCTATTCCTCATAGGGAGGAGTTTAGTCTTACCTCAACTTGCTATGCCATGCTTTGCTGACATCCACGGGAGGGCTATCCCTTTCTGAATAGAAACAGGAGGAGTTGATGGGGGCAAAGGAGAGGTAGGGGAAGGGAACAGGAGGAAGGAGGGAGGGGAAACTACAGTTGGGTTGTATAATAAATAAAAAATTAATTGAAAAATGACACTGTACACCAGACACAAATGTTCTCTGAATAAACTATTAGTGTAGACTGTTTTGTTCTTCCAACTGCAGTTGTCATTTTTCTCTTTGCTCATTAACTCTCCTAGCCTATCACAAACTGGTGTCAACTTTTTTTAAATTCTTCTTTCATACGATACATCTAGACTGAAGTTTCCCTTCCCTTCATTCCCCTCCACCTCCTCTTCCCTCAGATCCACTGCTCCTCAATTTCCCTTCAGAAAAGATCAGGCCTCTTAGTGATATACACTAAGACTAGGCACAGCCTCTCATATCAAGACTGGGAAAGGTAACCCAGTTGGAGGAAAGGGGTCCTAAGAGCAGGCAAAAGAGTCAGAGACACCCCCGACTCCCACTGTTAGGCATCCCACAAGAATACCAAGCTAACAACCATAACATATATGAAGAGGATCTAGTATAGACTCATGCAGGCTCTGTGATTCCTGCTTCAGTTTTTGTGTGCCACTATGAGCCCTGCTTAGTTGATTCTGTAGTCTGTGTTTTGAGATTCCATCTTATACCTGTCAGAATGGCTAAAATCAACAACACGAGTAACAGCTTATGCTGGCAAGGATATGGAGCAAGTGGAACACTCCTCCATTGCTTGTGGGGGTGCTAACTTGTACATCCACTATGGAAATTATTATGGTGGTTCCTCAGAAAACTGAGAACCAATTTGCCTCAAGACCTAGATATAACACTCTTGGGCATATGTCCAAAGGACACTCCATCCTACCACAAACACACTTGATTAACTATGTTCATTTCAGCCTTATTTATAACGGCCAGAAACAGGAAACAACCCAGATGTTCCTAAAGAGAAAAATAAAATATGATACATTCACACAATGGAGTATTATCTAGCTGTTAAAAACAATGACATGGGCAGGACTCCACTGGCAGGGGCAAGCTCCAGGCCCTGCCATTTGGACAACTTGGCTACCATCTGGGCCCAGATCCAGCACTTTGAGTTGGTCAATACCAACATCTACTTCAACTATGAGCTGCTGGACTGTGTGAAAGAACCAGTTCTGCAGAACCAGAGCCACAGGATCACCATGACTCTAGGCAACACAGCAGGATATCATTTCAGCAATGGTCCAGTGTTGATGGTGTGGCAGAACCCAGAAACCTTGAACCAGACCAATGACTTATTTCAATGACTATTTGCATGTAAAGCTGTTTGGGCAAACATATATATACATATATATATATATATACATATACATATATACATATATACTGTGTGACACACAGCAGCTTCCAAAGTCACTGTGATGAATGAACTTGTGATGGAGAGGTGGGAAAGACAGAGGAACAAAGTGGTCCATGAGGGGTGGAGAGAGGAAGAACTAGAGATGCGACAGTGGTGATAGATGTGAGAGAAGGATGATGTGGATGGAAGAACATGCAGTTGCCCAGGATGGTGCTCAGGGTGCTGTGTAGCACTCTGGAGCTTTTCAAGACTCTGTCCCTGAACTCCACACCTGCATAACTGCCCTGGCTCTGAGCAATGACAGGATGCCCAATACAAAGGATGCTTCTTTTTGGACTGAACCTCCTCAAAAGACCTCCATGGTCTGTACGTCCCCCAGAGGCCATGCTGCCCAATCTGTGCTGCTGGCCTAGGCTGTGATAAAGCCTGAAGTCCATGTAGATGTCCATGATTTGTGCCACCACCTGAAGCCACATTGATGTTCTGTAGATGGATTTTTCTTTGGGCCACAAGCTCACAAAAAGCAACACAGAAACTTATTATTAATTATAAAAGCTTGGCCTTAGCTTAGGCTTGTTTCCAACTGGCTCTTATAACTTAAATTAACCCACATTTAAAAATCTATAATCTTCCATGTGCTTGTAACCACATCTCCATTATGCCCATCCTGGTTATTCAGTGTCTGGTGGGCAACTCTGCCTTTTTTCTTCCCACTCTCTCTGTCCAGAAGTCCTACCTATGCCTTTTACTAACTATTGGCCATTAGCTTTTTATTAAACCAATTAAAGTGACACACCTTCACACAGTGTAAAAGAATATTCCATAACAATTTCCATGATCAGTGCTGCTGCCAAAGACCATGTTTGGGTCTATGGTCCTACTGCAGCTGGGGGCTGTGTTGATGCCTATGGCCTATATTACCACCCAAGGCCATGCAGATGTCCATGATCTTTGCTATCACCAGAAACCATATTGATGTCCATGGCCTGTGTTACCACCTAAAGTCATGTGGATGTCTGTGGGCAGGCTGTGCTGCCACATGGGGCCATGTTGATATCTCTGGACTGTCTATGGTTTGTACTGCTGCCCGACATCCTGTTGATGCTCATGGACTGGGTTGCTGCTGGTGTCTGTATTGGTACCCATGATCCATGTTATCCTGGAGGCCATGTTGATGTTCTTGGTCTATGCTATCCCTGAAGGCTATAATGATGTCTGTGGCCCATGCTTTGACAGTGGGCCATGTTGATGGTTGTGGTCTGTACTTCCACCATAGTCAAATGGAGGTCTTTGGAACATGCTGATGCTGGAGAGCATGTGGATGTTTGAGGTCTGTGCTGTTGCCAGAAACCACATGGAAGCCTGTGATCCATGCTTCAGCTTACTGTAAAGGGCAGGGAAGCTACTTTTGTAGTGGTATTGATGACTACAGATGCACAGCTAAGAAAAAGGGACATAGAAAGCTTCTGTGGTAACCCCTACTCACCCAGTCCTCCCAAAAGTAACAACCTAAAAAGGAAGGCAACAAAGAGAACACTCAAAAATTGTGATAAGGATGCTGAAGTGTAGCTCTCCACAACTGATAACTTTGGTGAGGGTGCAGACTGAGAAGGACTCAGTTTTTTTTTTTTAAAGAGATTGGCTGCTGAGAGTTTGACCATGCATGCTCCAGTGATTATATGGACAACACAAATTGAACTTTTTTTGGGGGGGATGTTACAAGGATGGGGAAGTGGACATGGAAAGACTGGAAATGAGTGTGACTAGAGGTACATGATATGAAGTTCTCAATAATCAATAAAATATTATGTTGGGATAAAACAATGACATCATGAAAATTTCCAGCAAATGGATGGAACTAGAAGAAAAATCATACTGAGTGAGGTAACCCAGACCTAGAATGACAAACATGATCAGTGCCTAGCCAATTGTCATCAGAGAGGTTTCTTCTGGCAGCTGATGGGAGCAGATGAAGAAACCCACAGCTAAACATAGGCAAAAATCCAAACAGGAGATCTCCATGGGGTTCCTCCCCTTGGAGCTTGGGGAACCCCTCAGAAGAGGGGGAGTAAGACTTGTAAGAGATAGATGTGCCAAGGACAGGTGTCATCTTTAGCAGGGACTTCAGGACCAGTTCTTCTTATGATGAGATTTAATGGTGTGACTTGTAGATAAGTGGGTCATTGTGTCCCCTCCTCTCGATTCTCCTATGTTTTCCAAGGCATGACCATGTTCCAAGGGTATAAAATAGTCTGTCTTCACTATTAGCACCCATTCTCCTGTCTTGGGCCTGAATTGGCCCTTCTGATTGGTGCTGGAGGGGCGTAGTTCTCTTTACTCAGACTGAGTCAATCCTGGGATTTGGAGAACTGAGTGGGAAGATGAGGGTATAGGGGGTAGAATAAACCTCTGGAACCTATGACTGAGAATGCCTGTACCTGGACAACTCACCTGAACACACACATTCTGAAAGTCAGAATGTGCCCAGGCAACATTAGGTAATAAGTACAAATGTTCAAGTCTTTTGAAAATAATGGCATTCATGTGTATTTGATTGTTTGAAGTGATGGCTTTCATTTTCATTGCATATTGCTCAATTGACTGGACCTGAAGTTTAGGTCAGATAACAGCTGCACAGAGCGACTGTGCCTAATGCCACAGTACTGGTTGTTTTTCATGATTTCATCACATTTGGGCTGCCAAGTGTGCAGAGTGGAGATGATGTTGGAAGAGGTTTCTTCTTTCCTAGTTAACTCCCAGTATTAAGTGTGCTGACAGTACTAATTGAGAGCTCAGATGATGACACATTATGACTGAGACAGTTCTTCAATTTTTTTTGTTCTTTTTTTTTCCTTTTCAAGACGGGGTTTCCCTGACCATACTGGAGCTCACTCTGTAGACCAGGCTGGCCTCAAACTCAGAGATCTGACTGTCTTTCCCTCCTGAGTGCTTGAATTAAAGGCATGCACCACCACTGCCCACCTTTCTCTTTTTTCTATATGCAGAGTTCTGTATTGACAGCGATTTCTTCTCAGTGATTTCAACACGTCCTCAGCCCTTCTGCCTCTGTGAATCCACTCTGTGGAGGAAGCTGCATGTCTTACCACCTTGCTCTGATCTGGTGCTACCTGCGTCTCACTGTCACTCACTGCCTTCTGTAGGTTGGCTGTGATTTGTCTTGGTATGGACCTCCTTCTCTATTCAGCTTGGAGTTTGCTCAGGTTATTGCATATGTACACAAATGCTTTAAATTAAATTTGGGATATTTTCAGCCATACTTTCTTAGAAAAGCTTTTCTGTTCTTTTCTCTTCACCTATTGTCAGATATTGCTCATGATCCTATGGGTCATTGCTCTAGGTTGGTGATATTGCTCATGTTGTCATTGCTCTTTGAGAAGAGACACTGAGGTTTTTCCTCTGCCATTCACAAGGGTTTCTCTTGTCTGCTCTTCTCATCAGAGTGACAACTTCTGAAGAAACTCATGGAAAATGTGAAAGTGAAAAAAAAAATACTGGTTAGAGGATGTTAGCTTACAGTTCAGAGGTTTAGTTCATTATTATCACGGAGAGAAGCATGGAAACATGCAGGCAGACATGATACTGAAGAAGGAGCTGAGAGTTGAACAGTTTGATCCACAGGCAACAGGAAGTGAACTGTGTACCCCATGGAATGTAATTTGAACAATGGAGACCTTAAAACCCATCCCACAGTGACACACTTCCTCCAACAAGGCTGCAGCTGCTCCAACAAATCTCCTAATAGTGCCACTCCCTTTGGGACCGTTTTCTTTCAAACCATCACATTATATTCCCTGGCCACCAAAGACTTGGAGACATATCATAATGCAAAAATATATTCAGCCCAACTTCAAAAGTCCCTATAATCTGTAACAGTAGCAAACTTACTCAAAAGTCTAAAATTCAAAGTCTCTTCTGAGATTCATTCAATCTTCACTGTAATCCCCTACTTCCAATATATATTGGCACAGGATATACATTATTGTTCTAAACCATAGGGAAGGGGGCATAGTGAGGAAATACTGGGTCAAAGCAAGACTGAAAACCAGCGGGGCAAACTCCAAACTCTGAATCTCCATGTCTGATTGCCAGGCCTCCTTAGCCTTATTCCTCAGGGAAAGGTGAGTGCACTATCTGCCTGCTCCACAGCTCCACCACACAGGACAGTCAGATCCACAGCCCCACAATGCAGGACAATCAGACACAATAAGCAGTCAAGTCAAAACAGGAACTCAGTTTATTATGTGAGCATCAGCTTATGTAGGTTAAGTGACATTGTGTGATGTGGGGGTACCTCCAGCCAATGAGAGACAGCCAAGCCCTCCCTCTGGCTGGAGGGGCATCTACCTAGATTTTGCTGTTTCATCCTCAGTAGCTTTGAGACTATTCCTCAAACTCAAACCAGGCTTTTCTCTGTCCTACAGGCCTCAAGGTACAGGTCCTGAGATAATTTTGGCCCAACATCTCCCCATTTTTTGTTTTATATCCCACCACCTACCCCAGTCATCAAGCAAGAATAGCCCACCCGGGAAAGAGTATGGGTCAGGGCCACTCTTATCCAGAGTTCTGACCTGGATACCCTCAAACTGAGAGTTCATCTGTGGGGTGAGATGTATCGAGCCTATCATAATGTACTCAAAGTGCCATGAGTTGTACCTGTCGTATCTGTTTTTGGAATTCTTGTTTCAGCCTTTGGAGAATGCGTGGGCCAAAAAGACAGATCAATAAACAAATAGCCATTAGCCCAACTAGGGAAGAGATGAGTGTGGTAAGCCATGGTGACCAATTAAACCAGGTCTCATAGGTAGTCCTTGACTTAAATGAACCAATATCTTTTCTTAACTCATCTAGGGTTCTTGTAACTATCCTGGAATGGTCCACATAGAAGTAACATTCTTCCCCAAATGCCCTGAAAATTCCTCCCTGTTCCATAAACAGCAAGTCCAAGCCTCTCCTATTTTGCAAGGTTACCCTTGCTAAGGAGTCTAAAGACTTTTGTAAATAATGTAATGCACGCTCTGTCTTTTCTAAGGTTGTTGTCAATTGTGAGCAAATTATTCCCATTTCTTGTTGTAAAATAACCAGGGATGAGGTGCCCAGGGAAGTCCTGGACATCCCTAGCCCCATCAATGTGGTGACAGCCAGGGCTGTTAGGGGCTCTCTCTTATGCC
>LOJH01020390.1:0-20774 GCA_001685095.1 Ellobius talpinus
CAGCTCCCTCTGGTCTGGAGCACGGATTCTGAGATCCCCCAGTGGTTGTCCGGGACCCGGCCCGCCACCCCCAGGGGTGCTAGGAGCAGACCTAGCACTCCCCTTCTCTCCGCGGAGCAGGGCCGTCCCCCGCCCAGATCGGTCCACAGAAGGGGAATGTGCAGCTAACGGTCTGGTCCTGCCCGCTTTCCTCTGACCCGCCGCCTGGGAGGTGCGCCCCAGCTATGCAGTGTCCAGGGAGACGGCGGGCATGACGGCGACAGGATGGGCGCGAACAATGGCAAACAGTACGGCAGTGAGGGTGAGTGGGCCGAACGTCCCCCGACTCCAGGATCGCGCCCCCTCCCTTTCCTCTCGTTCACAGTTCAGGCGCACCCTACTTTGGTGCCTTTGGGGGTTGTCGTCTTCCCTTTGGACTCTGCGGGATCAATCTCTGGTTCCTCCAGGATGTCTTTCCACCACCGGGGTCTCTTAAGCAATTTTCCAGGTTGTCTTTAGGACTGCTCAAGTTGCAGTTCTGCTGTGTTTCTTTCTGAACACTTGTGCCTCAGTTTTCCTTCCCTGCGCACCTTGGTGTAGATGATGGTTTGGCCGAGAATTGAAGTAGTGAAACTTTCCCAGGCCTTTGTGCTTCAGTTCTCTGGACTTCCTCGTACCAGGGAAAAAACAAACAAACAAACAAACAAAAAACTTCTGGAAGAAGTTAAGCTTCCATTCTTTGCTAACTGCCCTGGTCTGACAGCTCCGTGAAACTAACCACCTATGGGTCCCGCGAGGCACGGAGTGGTTGGGAGCTTTGTCTGGGCTCTCTCGAGGCTCAAGACAGGCAGAGCACCATCTGTTACTCGGGGCTGGAAATTGCACAGAAATATTGCCTGTCAAGTGAGAACTTGGAAGTTGGGGAAACTTTAAACTCCGCCTACTCCTAAAGGGATGATGGATGTGTGGGTTGCCTTCTCAATCCCGCCTCCCCCGCTTTGCATAATACCGGTAGTGTTTTGACTCCAGTGATTAACAGCATATCCCTGATAGCACACAGCAAAGACATTTTCTACAGTTTAAGGGTTAAGGTCTGTATCTAGTGAACCTGGTTGGAGGGAGTCAAGAGACTGTCTTGGACTTACAGCCTCCCCCCACAGCACAGGCGATGACAAAGGAGGGGGGCAGCCCTTGCAGACTGGTAGGAATACAGAATAACTACTCTGCATGTGGTGTGAAGGACCCCTTATCATCCTGTTCCTTAGTCTCTGTGTTCATTTCTGAGCAACTTCGTTAAATTACAGTAAAAGCAAGCCCTAAAAAAATGTAGGCGATTAGAAAAAAATCATCCATTTCCAGACCATCATGTTTTGAATTCCATATGTATGTGTGCATTTTCTACATAAACAGATGTACTTGTGCATATGTATGCACATGTCCTGGGCAGATACATGAGAGAAATATTTTGAAAAAAAAAGTTAGTCTTTTTAGATAGAAAGTGTGAAAGTGTCTCAGAAAAGATTATTGGAGAATTTGGCCCCTCGCTCTCCAAAGGTATTCAAGTTATGTTTTTAAAGTGTGTGGAGAGATGAACAATGATGCCTCTTAGCTTTGAAGGTGTTCAGTAACTGTCAGTGTACCTGTCAGTCCTGGCTTCGATAGGGGAGGAGGGAGCAGGGCCTAAGAGGTGCAAGAGTTTTTCCTCTGCTTCTCCCACTAAACCATGGCAGGGCTCCCCTAATCCTCTGTAATGCATTCTTACATCTCAGCATATTGTAGCGTACAGTGTGTGGTATATGACGACTTCCGGTCTGAACAGCAGAATTTTCAACCCCTGGGAGAAAAGGGGGGAGAGACAGGGAACTAATGTTCTCCAGCTGTTACCCGTAAATGCTACCTCTGCATTTTCACTTCAGTTCAAGTCAGATTTTACTGGGATCAGATTTAGATACACTGTAGACTTCTTGGGGGGGGCTCTTGTGCTCAGCTGATCAGGGAAGACCAATTGGAGTGTCTGTGAGTTTTGGCTGGAGAGCCACACTGTGTTTAGTTTTCACCAAGCCGTTTCAGATGAATCAAGATTCCTCTGTGATAGACCAGAAAGAAAATAGAGAAACCCAAGTAACGTGACCTCAGACCTCCCCCTCCTTTGTCTTCCTCTCTGTTACTCTGTGTCCCCTTCTAAATAAGGTTCTATATATAATTAGGTATAGTAAATAAAGCTGTATTGTGGCATGATACAAATCTATACAGAGATGTCTCAGAATATGATGTGCCATGTTCCCCATCCAAAGTATCAAATTCAAAAAAAAGTGAAAGCTGTCCCAATTAATTTTTATCTGTTATCAAACAAGGCTGAGAATCAAGATAGTTTTCTGGACGGAGTGTGATTTAGAAATAGTATATGTCAAACAGAAGGGGGCCTTATCAATCAGTGTTTATACACAGACTGTGAGTTCATTCAACTGTATATCAGTGGTGTTTGTGGATGCTTCAAAACTGCAAGTATGTACTTGTATGATTCTGGCCATTGACAGCATATGAACAGCCTCTGGAATTACAAAGGTCGTTGAATCATTAAAAATTCTGATTTTGGGTAAATTGTGGATAATCTTACTTCCTCTTGGGAAGTACATTATACAACTTTAAAAGGTCTTTGTAAGACTACCTTAGCAGGTGCCGGGGGATAGCACCTTCCACCTTGCTGTGACCCAAGGGTAGGTGGGGTTAACACTTCCCGGAAGACCATCAGAAATTGGAGTTTTGGGTTCCTTCCAGAGCTACACACTCATCATATATTGTGTCCATTACAGTTTCTAGATCTTTTAGTGAGAAAATAGAGCATCCACTTGGGAATTTGGAATTTAATTCCAACTTTACCTTCTGGGATCTTTCTTTTCCAAAGTGAAGAGAGTGGTTCTTAGTGACAGGATTTGCCATTATCTCTTTGCTCACTGTGCAGCCATTCATTTCAATTTGCTTTCTTAATGTCTTTTAATGGACCACTTGGAGAAGGTTAGCCTTGTGAAGACCTGTTATAATTAATAGGCAAGTGAAAACTTAACTGCTAAGAAATCAATAATTACTAACCCCCTTCCTCCTCTATAATGCTTACTTATCCCCACTTGTCATCCTAATTCTGGTACCTCAATCTTTTCTTTTTTTGAGGTCAAAAGTGTCTTTGAATCCATAGTGAGTGATTTCAGAGTGTTTTATTTCCCTAATTTCTTAGTGAATGTTCAGATTCATACTCTCCCTTTAGGCTGGTCTTGGATGTTGCTCCAGGGAAAAACCTTACATTCTTAATCTTTAGCTTTCTAGAAACATAAGCCAATGTCTAAATGATTAGTATGTTCTGGTAAATTCTTTCATGAGAGACCATTATTTTTGGTCTTTATCTGGTTTCAGAAAGTTTAAGTTACAGCCTATGCAGAGAAATATGAAGAATGAGTTGGGGGATTCAAAGGCATTAGAACCATTAGCTTTGACTTCAGTTAAGCCAAATAAACAAATCTCAGTTCAAGTAGGAAGAGGGGAGCTGCCTTCTCTGCCTTTTAAGGTTTCAGTGTTATGTTTATTCTACTTCTCCAGGTCAGAGGCAGTAGCACTCATGCTGTTAACAGCTCCTTTGCAAAGCCCTAGGCCTTGTTGAATCTGAGCTGAGAGGCCACAGCCATGGGGCTTGACCCCTGTAGCTTTGGGGTCTAGTAGGGCCTTTTCACCATCTCAATGAGGAGAGCCCATTGCTTGAGGGCCTGAGTCCTCACAAATCCTTCACCACCAGGGAAATGAATCTTGAAATAACAATAATGGCAATTAACACTTGCCTAAGTCTACTGTATCTGTTCATGGTTTTATATGCCTGGCATGCACTGTCTCACTCTACCCACAAAGTAAATCTTACAGGGCAGGGTCTCTCATGTGCCTTATTTTACCAAGAAAGAAACTCAGGGCCAAGAAAGCTAGTCTCTTCCAGAGTCATTGATTTTGCCAAATAATAGCTATTTTACTTGTCTGCTATGAGGGGTTAAAGTCTCTTAATGAGAAATTTGGCAGCCTAAGATAAGACCTAGTTTAATTAGTCACCATGTGGTCTCATTGAAAATTTGAAGTTTATACCAAGACTTATAGGAAGCTGGGCATGGAACTTTGTAGACGAATTGCTCTTTCAAATTGCTGTCTTGTCTCCATCAGCTGAAATACTCCCACCAGGCACCACATCCTGGATGGACTAGAAACTGTAGATAGTGATTTCTCACCGTTTTCGATCCTGAAAGTCAGAAAGCAAGGAACATGTTTGCATGCCTAGGTTCTGGTCAGAACCCCTTGTCCAGGCTGTGGATACTGGCTTCTATCTGTATCCTGGCAAGACCATTGAAGAAACAGGCTTAGCTAGCTATCTGTACTCTTAGAAATACACAAATCCCCTCCATGAGGGTTTTTGCCTTCATACAATACAGACTGGCTTCACTTCCTAATGCTAACATATTGCAATTAAAGTTTCAGCGTATATATTTGGGGGGCCTTCGGGTATCAGTCTCTTTCAGTCTATTGAGAGGACAGTATTGTCAGTCTTCTGTAGTAGCTGCTACCTTCTGACCACTGGATAAAGAGTTTGTCTAGATTCATGGCTTAATAGGTTCCATGAACTTTTGCGTTCCTCAAAAGTTCTGTCTTGTTTGTCTTTGGTTGCCTATCAAAATTGTGCATGTTAGCCCAGACATACTGTAACTATCATCATAACTCTGAGATAGAAGCAGGTTTCCATCGTTTGCCTGCAGCAAACAATTCCATCGAGATGCAAATCAGAAGATAAAGGATACTGTTCCAATGTTTGGTTAAAACAAAAGCATCTGTACCGTGCTGCTGGCAAGACCATGTTTGGTCTGATGGTGAGCAGTAATTTTGGAGAACTGGTGATCTTTTTTGAAACTTTAAAATAAAGGCATGAAAAGAGAGGTAGCTTTCTCTCCATGCTGGGAACCAAGTCATTAGCTCTGTTCTAACTCTCTCTACCACTTGAACAGAAATAATTTTCCATTGATTTTGCATAATTTAAAGTTGCCCCACCTTTATTCCATATTTGCTGTTATCTCTGGGTTTTGGTTGGCTGTTTGAATAATAGAAACTTCTCATTGTGATCCATCACAATGTGTCACAGTACTAGAATAAAGTCTCTGTTGAATAAATTCTCCCAATGAAAGAAAAGAGGGGTAAGTGGAGGCTAGAATCCTCACACCGTACATGCAATGTTTGAAGAGCTTCCAGAGTGCTCACAACATATGTAAGTTGCAGGGAGTTAGGTTTGTCTCTTATGGAAGAAGCCCTGTGTAATAAATAGTTGAGGCTGATCTGCCTAGGAAGCTGGAGGATCCTCCCCTGGCAGGGTGATTGCAATGAAAGGTGCACTATGCAGACTTTTGAGTCAGTTCCCTAGCAAGTATTTTACCCCACATGTTTATGTCTGAGGGAGCTGGGAGTAGTTTGAGCCTCCTTGTTGAGTGGTCAGCCCTGAAGTCATATTGCTATACATTGTGTATATATACATATGTATGTATATATAATAATGATAGTAATAATAATAATAATAAATAATAATAAAAAAAGACTTGTGGGAGCATGAGAGTGATATGTGGGAGGGGCTAGAGGGAGGAAAATGAGGGCGGAAAGTGATATAATTCTATATAAATTAACATATTTTAAAAAAGCATTCCTTTCACCTTTTTCTGGGTAAATTTTCATTCCCCTGTGTATCATATACATAAATAAATATAACACACACATATATATGTATATATATAACCCAATAAGTATATCTATCAAAATATATACAATATTAATTTTCAGGTTGTTTACTGATTGTTTTTATTCTCCCGTCTTCTCTGGAGTCTAGCCTCTGACATGGAAATCAGGTTTGCCAAATGACTTCTTATTCTGAATGCAATCATGGATCCTGACTCCCTCTCCTTATCAAGTTATTGTTACTTTTTTTTATTACCCCAGGACACAGGGAATGTCTAAATGTAAGACAGGCCTTTTAATTGTATTCATGTTGAACATTTCAGGTTAGTATTTGCCCTTGTAGATGTGATTTGAAAGTCAATATTAGCGATCACTGCATTTATTTAGAAGCTATCAACTGTCTAGAATGGCATGCAGAAGCCATGGTCTTCCAGAAGCTGTGAGAGGCTTCAGCTCAATGACTTCTGGAAGATACCAGGGCAGCCCTTCTTCCTCTTGCATGGAAGTAGACTCAGCATCAGTCAGACTTGCCCTGGAGTTGCTTGTTGTTCCTTGCTTGGTTTAGAAACTCAAACCTTTTGCTGATCACTCAGTGGGATAAGACTTGGTCCAAGGAAATTTGTGTTCTAATTGAGAAGATACACACAGGGGCTAGGTGTGTGTGAGGAGAGGAGGCGTATTTGAGTTTGCAGTTGTGGTCTAAAGGGCTGTATCTAATGATGGTCCTTGTGCCAAGCACCTCCTAACAAGAGCTAAGTGATACGGTGTGAGAATATGTTCACATCTCTCAGAAAGCCTCCAAGACTTAGGTATAGGGGACCGTATGAACTAATCCATTTTTGTGCTTCCCTTTAAGCAGCATAGTCAGATCAAGCTTCTGCCCTCTTAACACTTGGTAATGAGGATCAAATTTCAACACATGGAACCTTCAGGGGACACAGGACATTTAACCTTTCTCTAAACTAGTAGCCAAACAGCACAGCAAGTGCAGATTCACAGAAGGACTTCATCTTTCAAATATACCAGATGTGAATAAGTGATAGGTTGGATGTACACTTAGAAATTAAGTTACCCTATTAATTGTGTCAGACTTTATGTGTGTCTGTAGTCCCTGAAATGCCTAAAAGATGTGTACGTTTTCTAAAAATAAATTTCAAAACAAAACTGCTTGCTCGGAGGAGTGATACATTATGATTTGTAAAGAAATTTTTTTCATTAATGGTGTATGTGCATGTGCTCGTGTGTGTGTGTGTGTGTGTGTGTGTGTGTGTGTACACAGTGCCCCTGGATGCCAGAGCAGAGAATTAGATCTTCTGGAGCCAGAGTTACTAGCAGTTTTGAGCCACATGACATGGCTGTTGGGAACTAAACTGTAGTTCTCTGAAACAGCAACTCATATTCTTATACATCGAGCAATCGCCCCCTCATGTCTCTCCCAAACCTTCTTGTTCTATTTCTCAAATGAGTTAGTTCATAGTCAGTGATTCCTGTGGGTTCCATATAAGTGAGAACCTTGACATGCTTCAGTGAAGGGGCATTCAGAGATGCCTTGCCAGCCTGGGAGCATCCCAAGCCCGTGTGCTGCAATGAAGGCAAAGGGAAGCCTAATAGTGGAGGCTTTAAAATATGCTAGCTACTACTCCGAAGAGGTATAGCTGTAAAAGTCTTGACATGAATAATCACTAATCATCTCTGAATTTTCCTCGGTAATGAACTATAAACACATGGTCAACATTTTGTCTGTTCCACGGTTGAAGTACTGTGGACCATTTCTGGAGCTGTAAATCTCTATTAGGTGGTGCATGTGACGGATTCATTCTATCAATTCCTATTTAAATTCTTCAACCAGGAACAAATGAAAAACAGTTGTTCACACTGCGTGAACTCATAATTGTAACTTTAGAAGCCCTGAGCAATGTGTAGAAATGTTATTAAAACATTTTTTTGTTTGCTACCCTTTCTGTGGTAAATTCCTGTGCTGCATTTCCAAGCAAATGTAGCTGTGGAAAGACAACCAGAATATCTAGAAAAAATCTCAAGCATTTCTCTTATACTTGTGGATTGACCTTTTTGCTGCATGGAAGCTACTTTTTGGCAAGGTGATGAAGTCAGGAAAGTTGACTTACTTATGTACATGAACCTTTGGTTTAGCTGGATTCTTGGGTCATATCCGGGGAACAGTTTGGCCAAGTCCATGATCAAGAAAAGCCCTATTCATTCCAATTGTCAATTGTGTTCATAGTTGATGGGAAGAGAAAAGAATGATGGAGAAGAAGAAAACCCATTTTAAAAAACTGAGTGAAGAAGACAGCAAAATGAGGTTGTAAGAAATCAGAGCATTGATTGCCTCTAATGTTGACAATATAATTTGTGCTCACTTAGTTTTCCTTACTTAGAAAAATATTGCTTACAAAACAAAATGATTGCTAATAAATATCTGGCAGGTTTGGATGTTGCTAAATTTATTATAGTTTCAGTCTTTGTATTAATAGTATTTAAAATCTGGCCATGGCGTTGCCAGCCTATAATCCCAGCCCTTGATGAGCTAAAGGGGAAGGACTGATGTGAGTTCAAGGCCAGCCTGGTGAAATGCAGGCTAATACTGACTACAGAGCAGTATGCTTTCTTAAAAATAAGTAGGGAAATAAATAAATAAGTAATCTAGACAAGAGTTATTGAGTTCTTCCTAGTTCCCATGACATTCTTGAGACATGTTACACAGCCATTGTGTAATTATCAGAACAGGCAATGAGTAGATACTTATATTTCCACTTCATAGTTACAACATACAGGCTTGGAAGTTGTCAGTCCTGGGCACACAGCAGGTGACAGTTTGGTGGCGCCATTTCTGAAACCCATGGCTGCTCTAGATCCCTTGCTTACTTCACTGCGCTTGTGGTCTTGCCATTTGGGTGTCAGCCCAAACCCCTTTTCAGCTTTGTTTTACTTATTGTTCCAAAGTCTCAGTGACTAAGAAGTAGCTGGGTGGGGAAACCAGAGCGATGGGTCTGTGGAGTCGCTGGTCAGAAATGAAAGACACATCTGAAGGAAGCGGTTATCCAACTGCATGGCTCTCCAAAGAGCAGGTTAACTGCTCATTAGGTAACAATCTGCTGACAAATTGGCAGGCTATCTGGTATCTAATAATGTTAGCGTATAAAATAATTAGTGTGTTCCTTGGAGTCTGCGGAGTGTAAAGCAGAGAGGTTGTCCTCTGCTTCCCCAGAGCACGATTCATTTTAATTGAGCTTTGTTCTGAGATAGCCCTTTACTTGGGATGACCTTCGTATCTGCTTATAAAATAATAGCCAACAGAAGACTAAGAAATGTGCATAATTTCTTTCCTCTGTAAAGACTGAGGAATTCATCTCTTATATTTCCCTCTGGCTTAACAGCTACAGACTCTAAGCAGCATTTAATATGGGGATTTGTCCTGACATATATTTGAGAGTGTGCCCTTCTGTTTCACCAGTCTTGGGAGGCTTCTTCATCATTATGTCTGTGAAATTTCTTTGTAAACTATTAAGGATTTCAGAAGTTAATACCATTTTACATCACAGGGACTGTCTACCATGGTCTCTAGGTTACTGGCAAGGAAACTAAGGCCTTAGTAGATGAAATGCTTTGCCTTCATTATACAATGAAGATTAAATGGGGTCATTCTGATCCTAAATTTAGTATACTTTCCTTTATTCTACTGTTCTCCTTTAGTTGCTATAAGAATGAATCCATACCAGAGGGTTATTGCCTCGCTGTCTTCTAGCTTGAACTCTGTTTTCCTGTTTCTTTCTTTCTTTTTTTGTCTCTTGTATTTATCCATTGTTCATGCATCATGCCCTTAATCACAGGTGAATATATTCCTACTTGCAAAGTAGGTTGTCTTTATAGTTTGTTCAGTGAATAAATGAGGGTCAATCTAGAGCAATAGCCTGTCAGTGTTGGCTCCAAAAACACTATGAGCACTCCTGTCATGTTTTCAGGGAACATTTCTTCACCTTAGACATTTTACCCTTAAGAAGTAAATTGTACTGTCTGTGTAGTTCAGCAGTATAACCTTTGCTTAGAATATACCAGGCTCTTAGTTCAATACCTCATACCACACAAACAAAGAGCTCTTTTCAACATAACATTTCTTTGATAATATCTTTGAAAATATTATAGTTTACCTTTTAAAACTGAAAATAGATTCGTCTCTCATACAACACATCCCAACCACAGTTTCCCCTTCCTCCACTCCTCCTAGCTCCCTCCTTCTCCCCAAGATCAATTCCCCCTCTATTTCCTCTTCAGAAAAGAGCAGGCCCCCAAGAGACTATAACAAGACACAGCAAGACAAAGAGAAAGCCCTCATATCAAAGCTGGACAAGGCAACCTAATAAGGAAGAGTCTCAAGAGCTGGCAAAGGAGTCAGAGGTAAATGCTCCCACTGTTAGCTATCACATAGAAATACCAAGCTAGAGGCCATAACATAATACAGAGGGCCTGGTGCAAACCCATGCAGGACCCATTGCTGCTTCAGTTTCTGTGAGCCCATATGAGCTCTCCTTAGTTGATTTGGTGGACCATGTGTTCCTAGTATTAAAAATCTATTAAAAATTTTATGTACAGTTTAGTTTGATCATGTTCTTTCTCCTCATCCAACTTCTCCCAGATCCTGTCCACTCAACTTAATGTTATTTCTCTCTCTCCCTTTCCCTGTCTTTCTCTCTCTCTCCTCCACCCCACTCTTTTTTCTCTCTCTCTCAAAATCCCCACAAACAAGGGTCAAAACAAACAAAAACACCACACCATTAAACAAACGAACGAACGAACCAACCAACCAACCAACTAACCAAACCAACCAACCAACCAAACAACCAACCAATTAACCCAACCAACCAACCAACCAACCCAACCAACCAAACAAACAAACAAATACTCCCAAGGTATTTGTTTTTGTACTGGCCAACCATTCTTGGCACGAAGTATGGTTGACATGCCCAGAGACACTCTATCAGAGAAAACTGACTTTCCCTTTACTGCAAACTCCCAATTGCCAGTAGCTTTCTTGGTGAGGGTGGGACACTGTGTCCTCTTCTCCTTTGTGCTGGGATTTTGTCTGGCATGGACTTGTGCAGTTCTTGTGCGTATATATTCTTTCCCATAAATTATGCAAACTCCATTTTTTGGCAGAAGAAACACTATCCTTCTGCAAGGAATGTGAGCACTACAATTAAAAATGCCATTTGTTTCTTTAATCACATGACATCTATTAGAGGAACCCCTTCAGAGCCATTATAAAACGATACAGAGGAGTAATGAAATGGCCCAGCTCATGAGCCTTGAAGAAAGAAACCTGGGGTAAAGGATATACATTGTTGCATTAGTGCAATTTTCTGAGCTATGGAGACCAGACATCAATGTGAACAGTGTATTTTGATTGTTTTCTGAAGGTCTCAGTCGTGGGATGGGGAGTTCATTATGCATTGCATTAAGCCTGGCTGCTATTTGAAGTGCTGGTATATACATACATATATTCGTGGGGGGGATAGTCAATGCTCACTACTGTTCTCCATTTCATTTTATTTTACCTATTGTATAAAATTGTGTAATATGTGTATGCATTTGTCTACGTTTGTTTACACGTGTATGGATGCCCATGTGCGTAGGTATGTTTGTATGCACTCTCATGGAGGCTAGAAGTTGACTTTGGCATGTCCTTCAGTAGCTCTCCACCTTATATGTTGAGCCAGGTTCTCTCACTTGAACTCAGAGCCTATCTATTTTGTTAGTCTATTGAGCCAGTTTTCTCTGTTGTTGTCTACTGTGCCCTGTGTTTAATTACAGATGGTGAATCTTACTTCTCTCACATTGATGTGTGAGCTGGGGAACCAAACTCTGGTCCTTAGAATTGCAGAACAAGTACTTTACCCACTAAGTACTCCCTACTGCCCCATCCGGTTTTGATTAAAATTCTTTTTCCATTTGTTTATTTGTGTGTGTATGAGTGTGTGTGTGTGCATGCAAACATGTGTGCTACCTTGTAAGTGTGGAGGTGAACAACCTACTGGAACAGGTTTTCTCTTCATTCCAGTGGGTTCTGGGGATCAAACTCAGGTAGGTTTTACACTTGGCAGTGGGCACCTTTACCCACTGAGCTCACTCATCCTTTGGGTTTTGATTTTGAAGATTAGCAGTTGTTAAAATTGATCAGAAAGAATGACAAAACCTCCTTGCAATAATGTACATTCTGCGTACTATTCTGTAAATCAGTTTTAAGTAATGTCTTTTCTGTCTTGAACAGCTTCTTTTTTAAGTTTTATTTTTCTTATACTTTGCTTATTTAATTATGTTTTAATATTTTTCTCTGTTTCCTTCCCTTTGAAAGACTTTTCCTGTTGATTATCCTGAGAGTGTGTTTTGAGAGATGGTATTTCCTTGGGGAGTCTTTTCTCCCCTCCTAAAGCTATAACAATGTGAACTGAGCAATAAAAAACCAATTCCCTCCTGTTGGTTGTGCTTCAAATAGTCATTTCTCTGATACCAGCTAATAAAAACAGGAAAAGGATAATTTTTAAGTGCTTTGGTTGAGATTGCTTTACTTCCAATAAGGAAAATTGCCTCACAAGGGGGAGCATGGGTAATAAAGATACAACTAAGTGAATAATCGTATTCATTGTAAATGTCGAAGTCCCTACGTTGCTGCTTGCAAATCTCATTTAATCATGGGGTTGCTGAGTGTCCACTGCAGTGTGGAGATGAGAATCTTCTGCTGTGAAAAATGGTCCTGCATACTGAATGAAGGTGGATTTCAAATGCCGCAGGAGACTTCACATGTCCTTTCCCTTCTGGGTATATGAAGGCCATGGGTAGGTGATGGGAGAGTCTCAGGCAGGGGTCACAGATGAAATACGGAAGGCTCCTGGGTATCTTTGGAGTGACAGCCATTCAGAGCATGTTACATTAAAGAGTTGCACCAAAGCCACTGAACAGCCATGCCGTGGTCACACAGGTAGTCAGAGGGGAGCTTGCTGAGATAAATATTCCAAGCCCAGCTGTCTCTCTCTCATTCTCTCTTCCTCAGCATGCTCCACTCTGTTCTTCTTTTTATTGGTGTTGGGGTTAATGGTGTTGCCCCTAGTTCTCTGTCCATGTCCTTCAGAACTGGCATGATTGTATGCCCTCACAGGGTATGGGTCTCTGGAACTCACCGCTATATTCCTTGATTCACTGAAGTTGGGTTAGTTTGGGGCAAACCTGAAAGGTAATCTGGACTCCATGCTTCTTCGTAGAAGTGGCCAAGTTCTACGACTGTATCAAATGTCAGTTGCTGTCTTTGTCTAATCTGTCTTTTCCTCTTGACTTCCATTTGTCTCGGTACTACTCAATAAGCCTGTGCTCCAGCCACCTTGGAGGCTGTTTACTGTGGATTCACACAAGACAACAAAGACAGCTCCTAAAACGTACATACAAGCAACATTTTACAGACTGATGATATTGTATTTATGTATTTAGAAATATATACTTACATACCTGTGCCTGTACCTATACATATACATGTATAACAATAATTTAAGAAAAGAGGCTGTTTTTTTAAAAAAATATTTTATTTATTGTTTTTAGTTGAGCTATATAGTTTCCCCATTCCCCTTCATTCTGCCCCTCTCCCCTTCCACTCTTCTCCTTGCCCTCCACACTCCCAATTTACTCTGGAGATCTTGTCTTTTTTTCCTTCCTTGGCAGATCCATGTGTGTCTCTCTTAGGATTCTCTTTGTTGTCTAGGTTCCCTGGGGTTGTGAATTGTAGGTTTTTCTTTGCTTTATGTCTAAAAGTCACTTATGAGTGAGTACATATTATATTTGTCTTTCTGGGTCTGGGTTACCTTACTCAGTATGTTTTTTTCTAGTTCAGTTTGTACATTTGCCTGTAAATTTGAAGATATCAATTTTTTTAACTGTTGAGTAGTTAAAAAATGCACACACAAAAAGCCCAGACATGGTGGGTGCACATCAGAGGAGGCAGAGGCAGGCAGATCCCTTGAGTTTCAGTCTGGCTGGGGCCTTCTAGTTAGACCCTGTTTCAAAAAAATAAAGCACAAACATGCTTGGGTTCCAAAACCACCATCTCAGTGAGCTTAAACAGAACATGGTAATTTATTAACATGGTGTTTAACAGTATGTATCACCACTGGGCACTGGGTTAGTGTTGCATTATGGAATTTACTGTCTGCTGCTCAAAAGGCAGTGAGGGGTGACAAAAAAGAGTCCATGCATTTTAAAGAGAAAGAGAGCAGGGGGTGTGTGTGTGTGTGTGTGTGTGTGTGTGTGTGTTAAAGAGAGAGGGGGGAGAGACAGACAGAGACACAGAGATGGGAGGGGTTATAGGAAGGAAATGGAATGAGGAAAAGATATAATTATATTATAAACCCCAAAATTTATAATTATGAACAAATAGAATGTGAACTAGGGTGTTCCAGGGCTGGTGTCAGCCAGGTTCTAGCATGTGTCACTTATTTCTAGGAATTCCAGCTTTCTTTAGAAAGGAATCTTTAGCGGATAGTTAAGAGACTTGTGCTGGCTTTCTTCTCTGGTCCGTTTAATCCTTTCATCAATCCCTGCTCACTAAGGTGGCTTGACCAATAGCCGTAGCTCACTCGCAATGGAGGCCAATCGAGCCAGTACTCTTTGTCTTTTGAGGGGCCTTCTTAGAATCAGCATAGCTTTCATTTGCTGCTGTATCTCAGAACTGACTGCGGATGGGACTAGAGACCGTCATCTGTCTCATCCATTTGTTCAGCTTGGGCACTGAAATCAGACAGCTCAGGAACTTTTGTGTGGCTCTGCTTTGCTGGTCATGTGCCATTCTTTGAAGGCTGTCCTATGGAGCACACCATAGTTTGTAGAACACACGTCAGGGAGAGGTAGTGAAGGAGCAGATGACCAAGGCTGTTATTGCCTGGAATCAACATCTTACATCCCTGGTCATTAAGAGAATTGGTATTTATTTAATACTTGTTACCTAAAGGACATGCAGCACACACAGAGTCATTAGAAGGATGAAATGTGCAGGGCTTAAATCCTAAGTAAGATGAAATATATTCTATCTTTTAAATTCTATAAATTAATATGAGGTCTCATGTTCATTCTAGTTCATTAGTCATTTTATTATGTTCAAATAATGTTCCACAGAGATTATCAAATTATTTTGTACTCAGAGTCATTATGATACTGAAATATTTAGAATTAACTGAAAAAAGAAATTATTAGTTTATTAGTATGGCTTTTACAAAGATCCATACATTATATAATTTCTAAAGCCTTAGAGATACTCTTCAACTTTTGTTGTCCATTGTTTAATTTTTTTAAGGGTAGTACTCAAGGCCGTATGCATTGTATTCTGTAGCCAGGTTGGTTTTTCAGGATGCCTCCCCCCTCCCTCCACCCGACACAGTTTCCTGGCCTAGCAAGGGAAATGGTGTTCGAGATACACTTATCTTGTTTCCCTAGACCCCGCCTCTGTCATGCTGTGCTTCCTATGTGATTACACATTATGACCTGGTCAACATGGACTCAAATGCTCACTTTTATATGAAGTCTTCCTTAAAATCCCTGAGCTTTCCGGTTATAACCCTCGACCCTTCACTTTGAGTAAGCCTGTTGGGTACTTCCCTCCGCATTTTCTGTGTCTGCCCTCTGAGCCACCACGGTGTTTCATTAGTACAGAATGGGGACATAAAACAGCCTGGCTGTGGGACCTCAAGTTGTGGATGTTCACAAGGACTTTATTGTTTGATGTGGCTATGAACAGACTGTGGAGGGTGAGCAGAAGATTCCCAGGCATGGCTGAGAAGGGAGTAAGAGATGACATCAGGCACAGCAGCGAAGCAGAAACCAGTGTACAGTACACAAGGGAAAGGGAAGGTGACGCGAGGTGAGTCTTGCACTCGGAGGATTAGACAGACTCATGTGATCAACAACAGCATAAAGACAGGTGAGTGACAGCAGAACAGATGGCAAATGTTTAAGATGGGCTACTTCACATGGGTTAGAAAGATTACAGGACAAGCATGCAGATTGCATGTTTTAGGGTGGACTTATCGCCACTGCTTATGTTGTCTTCCACATGGAAAATAACCATAATTCGTTAAATCCCAGCTTGGAGTTCTTATCTGATTGGGAGTCAATATTTCAGCTTCCTCTGATTGGGAGGGTAGTACTCTCAGGAAGCACTTCTGGCCATTGTGGGACAGCATTGGCCCTCAGTGCCTGATTCCTGGTTGCTTATTAGCCACTTGACTGTAGCCTTGACACCATCATCTTTTTCTTGGAGTCATAATAAACCTATGTCTTCTTTTCCTTTCCATCTTCTGCTCTTGCTGACATCCTTGTTTGAATCTGCATGGACGACAGGAATGGAAATCAAGGACCCCCATCAAGGCCCTCACAGGGATTTGCAGAGGGAAATGAGAGCAGAGGGTAGAGTTAGGGAGGCAAGGGAGACTTGGGAAGACTCCAGAAGGTCTTGGGAGGCTGGGCATCCTTCAGCTCTCACACCTTCCTCCATTTCTGATTGGTCTGAACTTCTCTTGAGTTGAATGTTGAGTGAATGACAGCTGCCTATGCCTTTCTGTTTCTCACAGCACTACTCATGGGATGAAAGGATTTTTCAAACATTAATGCACTTGGGCATTTGTTTATCTAAGAAACTAATTCCTGAACTCATAGTTAATCAGTGGATATTTATTAATCTCCTTCCATGGGTCAGCCCTTTTTGTTATATCCATTCGAGTTACAAGAATCAAATACTAATGTGTCCTTTTGGAGCCCCTAGTCCACTGAGGAAATCCGAGAAGGATACAGTTGGAGAAGTGGGGAGCTCCATAAGTAGATTAGGAGCCAAAAGGGCCTGAGTGTGAATCTTGTCCCTGCTGACAGGCAGCCTCATCAGGGCTCTTGCTTGTAGGGAGGTAAGGCAAAACCAACCTCCTCTTGTACTCCCATTGAATTCTCCTAATTTACTCTAGTAAGTTAGTTAGATGGACTCTGAGTGCTTTTTTCCAGAATACTGGAAGAGTCAGAGAGGGAATCGAAGAGCTGTTGGAATCCAGTTTTGGATAAGGAAATCATGTTCATAGCTAGACACAATCACACTTGAGCCTGAGTTCCTGTCTAGTTCTGCCTCTTGGAGGAAACACTTAACATCGGCTTTGATTGAAGGGAAGGTAGAATGTAGCTTGTTTCTATGGGGTTTTCTTTACAAATCATTGCTTGATACACTTGAAAAACAGTCCAAGCTACCCTTTTATGATGGCAATTCTAGATATCCTTGGGTGGCAGAGGGGTGGAAGATTGATGTGATTTGAAGATACACCTGTACTCTGGGAATGTGACTCTGTCCAGAACTTTTCTATGCCCTTATGAAGGCCTTTCTTTCTTTCTTTCTTTCTTTCTTTCTTTCTTTCTTTCTTTCTTTCATGAACTGCTTAGTGGTTTTGAAGTAGTAAGGAAAACTCTGTTCTTTTGAGAGTTCTCATGTCAATGGATTATGCTATTTTGCTTTGATTGTATGGTATATGTGCATCCATTGTTCCTATTTCAGTAGTCATGGAATTGAATTACATGCCCTGTGCATATTTACGTGGAATGACTTTAGTTTGTTGAAGCAGTAAATAGATAAACCCTGACAGATCACAAACACCACTAAGACATGCATTTTAACAAACTGAAGCTATGCTAATGTTGCTGCTATTTTTTTATTTATTTGTTTATTTTAATGCTGCCGTTTAGTAAAGTTTTCTTTGTGAGAGAGATTTTCACAATGTAGATCAGGCTGATTTGAGATTGTTGTCCTCCTACCTCAGCCTCCCAAGGATGGGGAATACAGATGTGCCCCAGCATGCCGAGCTAACGCTGCTCATTTCTGGACCTCAGGAGCACAAGTGGAAAGTTTCATGAAATTATAACATGTCACATGTTATAGTTCAAGGGTTGGTTAAGAGTTCTTGTTGCTCTCAGAGAGGCATGGTGGCTCACAATCATTACTTCAGTTCCAGCAGATCTAGTTAGTGACTTCTTCCAACATCCATAGGCACCAGACGCACCCGAGATGCTCATACATACAGAAAAACACTCAAATACATAAATAACAATAATTTAATTTGTGATACTGGACATTGCCTGGTTTCTCATCTCTTCTGGGTGATGGCTTCCTGCCCTTGCTACCCTCCTCTGCTCTTCCATAGTTCGCCTCTGGAGTTCCCCTTCTCTCCTGTCCTATTCCCCTCTCATCCCAGCATGCCTGCTTCTTTCTTTTCTGTTTGTCAGTCTCATTCTGACGTTTGCCTCTGACTCTGATTTCTAGGCATTGTGCCCAGCTTGGATTATTTGCTTCTTATAATTACACTGAGAACCTCAATTGCGTGCTTTTGAGAACTGTTTTCAAATGGCATTGCAATCTTCCCGAACACGCGTGTTTTCCTGGAATGTTATGGAGTTCTCACAGAGAAACGCAAATGGCCCCTCCAAAGTGGAATTGTATATGTTGTGTGCCCAAACTGTTTGGAAAGCACTCCAGAAACTCCTCAGTTAGTGTGGATAATCCCAGATCTCTGTTTGGTGGAATAGAGGAGAAACTTTCTGTTTAGATCAATTGTGGCTGGTTACGTTGCATTTCTCTTTTTAAACAAAAACAATCAGCTGAGTTTTGCTTTATGGAAAGCAGTGTATTGATGATGGGACAGAAGAATTTCATGCATCCTACCTGTGCAAATGGCAGCTTTGGCCACCTTTAAAATGGCAGTGCTGAAGTTCAAGGGTTGGTTAAGAGTTCTTGTTGCTCTCAGAGAGGCATGGTGGCTCACAATCATTACTTCAGTTCCAGCAGTTCCACAAAGTTCTGGGGTGAGACCTTCTGTTACTCCGTGACATGATGGCAAAAGTTAAACTTAGAAACATAGTTTAGTTTGTGTTGATAATGGCTCTTTCTATTTGTTATACATTAATCATGTTAGAAATTCATGACACTGAACTGTTTGATACAAAAGCAACTAGAAACCTGCTTCTTTTGAGTTTTCATTAGCTATGAGTAAATGAAATTAAAGCTTGGTTCTCAGACATTCCAACACCTCTCCAAAGGCCCCAGCTCCTTCAGTGCCTATCCTACTAAGAAGCACATGTTCATCACCAAGAAATTATTATTGAAGTTGAAGTCAATGACATCATCCTGCAGGTTTCCTATTTCTTGTTTAGGAAAAATGTAAGCTCCTTTAAGAAGACACTATAGAAATTCAATGCTGGACAGGAGAAGAACGTCCAGTATTCCTGTGTGATTCTTATTGTATGTCATTCAGGCGCTTGTTCCTTTCTGTCTTTTTGGTCCATTGTCCCTCATGATGTCACTATACATCTGTGTTCTAGTTTACAAGAAGGACAAACATGATCCAGACATAGACATAGCTCGCTTGTACATCCTGTTGCCCCAAATAGAGTCTCATGTCCAGACCCAGCTGTATGTGTCACTGAGAAATGGGGCCCTTTTCATGTTGACCTGGGTGATTTGTAGTATTCCTGTGGGAGAAAAAGAGAACAAGGGGATACCAGCCAGTTTTGTCAAAAATAAGCGGATGTTTAATGTAGAGATTGGCTATTCCACATCACAAGTTAGTGGAACACAGTTAATTTACATATTCATGCAGATGATTTGGTGGGTTCATTTATGGAGTGCCTAGCTCACAGGTTTTTTTTAATGTGATGTAAGAACACATGGATGTAAAACTCCAATGAACAACTGTATAATGCTTTATAGGCCTGGCCTGTTCTCCAGTTCACTAAGCAGTCCCCGTGTGTAGAGCCCTTGATCTGCTTCTCCCGTGGAGCCATGGGCTATGACTCCTGATTGCTTTCTGGCAGTAGATATATCTGAGGATTGAAAACATTGGCATTCTTGCTACTCTAAGAAATCAGCCTGACAAAGGCAGCCAAATATAGTTAACAGAGAGGATTTTATGGTCCATTTGTGGGAGCAAATGACACGTTCTTCTTGGGAGGCTGAAGGGCTCATTTTTGTAATGAACAGATAAATTTCTCCTTGAGAAACTTAGGATGTTCTTTTCAAATTAGCACAATTATATGTAATGCTTTTTTTGTCTTTTGCATCAAAATGGTAAGTGTCTGGGTGTCTGCTTGTGTGTAATTTTCTGGCTACATGCTGCTGCTGCTTCTCTCTCTCTCTTAATACAAACCTAGCCGAATTAGGAAGCATCGGGGTATACTTGGTGGAGCTAATGATATTATCCCTTGATGATCTTAGAACAGTATGTCATGAACTTACCTTAGCTGCTGTGGGTCACTAATTTTCTTTTCTTATTATTACTAATGAGTTTCATCTCTTTTCAAAAGGGTTGCTAGACTATATGCAGTTATCATTGGAGACTGAAATATAGTATAGGTAACCAACAACTTGCCTTTGTTAATCCATCTATCCTAAATGTACTTTGTAACGTATTTTCTGTCTTATGCAGAAAAGGCAAGAGCATCTCAGCCCCATGGAAAGGAAATATTCTTGCATGCGATGGACCACTATACCAGCTCCCAGAGCCTGTAACCCACCTTCCACATCATGTTTTATTCTCAGGGTGTTCATAGAAACTGTTGTCCATACATGTTCCCACCATTGCAGAGTCTGAATTGTGACTCTGGTTTTCATAAATGATACGACCTTGAGCCAGAATAAGAACCTCCTTTTGACTCAGTTTCCCCCATGTTAAAAGGGTTAGTGTCTAGTGTATGGTTAGAAGATTTTAAAAAATGTATTCACTTCTTGAGAATTTCATATGTGTGTACTGTATTTACATCACCCCCCTATTCCTCTCCTCCCTCCAGTTCTCCCTGTATTTATATTCTCCATACCTTCTCAAGTTAATGGCTTGTACTTTTAAATTATAGTTCTTATGTATGCATATGTATTCATATGTGACCTGCTGTGATCATTTAGTGTTGCTCATATATGTGTATGTAGTGATAGGGGGCGCAGGCCTGCTTTTCATCCCACCCGGCTCCCGCATGGCTAGCTTATA
>LOJH01020391.1:0-20774 GCA_001685095.1 Ellobius talpinus
CAAACAGACTAGGCTCCCACAAAGCCAGTAGATGCAGTAGAATCAAAACCCAGTGCTATTGTCCTTGGCTTCTTAGTCAGCCTGCATTGTCAGCCACATTCAGAGAGTCCGGTTTTTATCACATGCTCCATCAGTCCTAGTCCCGCTGGCCTTCGTGTTCTTTATAGCAGATTATACCAGGCTTTTTTTAAATGAGTTGAGTGGCTTTTACTAGTGAATAAATAAAGAAGATGGATTTCAGGTGAGAGTACAGGTACACAAAGGATTAAAATATGAAAGCACACGGAGCCTTCACAGATGCATAAATCAAGTTAGACTGAAGTGTGAAAGTGTGTGAATTGAGCATAGATTAGGCTGAAAGATTGAAAGTACTCATAAATGTGTAGTCCAGCATGCCAGTTTGTAGCATATGCCCTTAGATTAGGAAATCAAAAGCCACAAGTTCAAGCTGGTATTAAAAATGCAATTTTAGTGACTATGTACAGAATGGACTGGCATGAAGAGTGTTATAAGACAATGTATCAGTTTACATATACTTAATAATTTTTAAAATACATAAATAAAACCATTTCAGACTGCCATAACACATGAGCTAAAGAAATTAGGTAGGAACTCAGATACTTAGGTAGGGTGAAGAGTTGAAATTTTACTGTCCTGGTACCAAACTGCAGACCTGAATAAAAATCTTCTCTATTGTATCTTCCATCAGACCTTTGCCCTTTTCCTCTTCCCAAAAGAAGGTTTTGATTACCATGTGATGTAGGAGAAATCTAGCATGTATGTGGGTGCAAATCAGCCAGGCAGAGAGACCACAGGAGACAGTATACAATCAACTGAGACATGAAATGGCAACAGATGAAGAACATACCTCTAGTCCATCATCAATAAGAAACAACAGAAGCTGGGCAGAGAGGGCAGCAAATAGCTGTTGTTCAAACCTTTGAGAGGCTAAAGCAGAAGGATCATGAGTTCAAGATTAGCCTGTTGTGCATGATGGGTTTGAAGCTGGCTTCGGGGAAAAAAAGATCCTTTTACAAAACCTATAAAGCTGTCAGGTGGGAATGAGAGGTCAATTTGAACAAATGACTAGTAAGTATACTTGTATTCTTAATAACATTTACAATGTCTGACAAAACCAAAAGCAAATATATTTTAAACAAAAATGAGGAAATAAATAAGGGAGTGTTGTATAAAGAGTTGCTTAGACTGAAAATAATMACACAGAAACTATATTATTTAAATCACTGCTTGGCCCATTAGTTCTAGCTTTTTATTGGATAATTGTTATATTAATCTAATCCATTTCCATTAATCTGGGTATTGCCACATGACACTGGCTTAAAGGCAAAGTTTTGGCATGTCTGACTCTGCCTTCTTCCTCCCAGCATTCCATTTAGTTTTCCTCACCTAGTTCTGTTCCCCTATAGCTCTTCTATAGGCTCAAAGCAGTTCCTTTATTCATTAACCAATAAAAGCAACACAGACATAAGGACCTCCCACACCAAGGGAGGGTGAGAGAAAGGAAAAGTCAACTAAAAAAAGGAAGAAACAAAACAAAAGGAAAATTTATCAAAGGGATTTTCAGTCATTTGCTCACTAAATTCATGAAGAGACAAATTTAAAAATGGAATAAAATCTTAATTTTACATAAAAAGTAGATTATTTTTCTCAAGACTGATGTTTATTAGATGAGGATAGATATTGACAGTTCAGTCCTCAAGGGAAATTTAGATAGCTGGTATTACTCATTTAACTTTGATACTATGACAGTGAACTAACAAGACAAGAATATTTGGTGAAGAAATCACTGCATTCAAAGACACTTTGATGTGGCCAACAACAGTTTCTGATATTCAGAGAACACATAACAGGGACATGAAGGAGCTTCATTGTAACTGAAGGTTTCTCTCTCACCTGCCAATTCCCAGATAACCACTCTGAGGCTTAATATTGATTATAAACTTTGGCCAGTTGCTCAGACTTCTCACTCACTAGCTCTACATATAAATTAACCTATTTTGAACAATCTGTATTGCGACATGCCCCATGGCTGACCAGCAATGCACTGATATCTTACCCCTCTATCAGCTGCTGGTGTCTCTCTGAATCTGTCCTCTTTCTCCCTATCTCTCTGCTTGGATTTCTGCCTGGTTATTGGCCAGATCAGTTTCCTAATTAATCAATGGTAATAAGACCTATTCAAAACATACAAAGAGACATCCCCCATCACTCTTTTTTCTATATAATCAAAACAGAAGGTTTTGACTTTAAATAGTAAAACTGCATATAACAAAATCTATAATAATAACTATCTGGTATTCAAATCCATTAAAGACCCTGAATGATATAATATTACCTAAGAAAACAGGAAGTGCATTGTAAGCAACTTCAAAAGCTCCAGAATTACAGAGATGTCTGACTGTCTGAACAGTCATCCAAAGTTCTTCTATAATGATGGGGCATCTATAGTTATCCTATATACATAGAATATCTGGCAGATTTCTCAGTGAAACAGGAAATCTGAAGGACTACCCTACCTATTTTGCTAAAATATATCAGTTACTTTCTTCTGTGCCCTACAGAATGTCTTTCAAACTCTTTCATGAGGCAGAAACCTTGAAAGACTGTCCCACCTTCTCTTGGCAAGTTCAGCAGTCATTTTCCTGTGGGTCCTGCATGTCAAGTTTATATAACATCTTGTCAAGCACTCCAGGAAAGAGCATTTTCTTGCCAAAATAGCTAGCCTTCCCACATTGCAAACCAACTCCATAAGAAGCTTCTTTGATTTCTATCATCTTCTTGAAGTAAATCCTGCAGCCAGGAGCAGACATGTTGAAAGTTTTCTCACTTTTGAGAAAAGTCTAAGTTTTTAAAAACATTTTAAATACCATATTTTGTAGGACTTTGAAGTGTTTGAAGATTACCTATTTATCTGAAATATATCTCTGCATATCTAGAAAAACTAACTTATATGCCTCTAAGTTTGACTATTATAGATTACATCTTGGCTTCAAAATTTATATCTAAGGCTTTGAAAAAGAGGTTCTTCTTTTGCTTCCACAGAAGATGAGAGGTTATAGATTCCTTCCCAGCTAATATGGTTTGATTGAGCAAGACCCCCTAAGAGATTTCTAGAGGAAAGTATGGCCCAGATAATCCAACATCCAAGACAGTTTCAAGGCAACTGGCTGAGACAATGTGACCTCATAAACTAGTACAGATTTTAAATATAATTCTAAATTTTCTCAGGATCCCCATAAGATTTACCAGTGTTCCCAATCAACAGGAACCCCCCAATTCCCAAAACATTATTTATAAGCATTTTTTTCATTTAAAGGTGGTTAGTTATAAATGATTAATGTTCATAAAGAGAAAAGGGAGATATGACATATAAATGAAAAACATCTAGAGATACTTTAATCCAAAAACCAACTGTTATTTTCAAAATAATTCACATTGCTATGGATTTTGGTTTACTGATAGAAATTTAAGGTCAATTTGATTATACTACTTGTATATTTACATTCTTGCTTAAGATTTTATGTTCATACAGGTCATTTTAAAATATAATCTATACTTAAGAAATACAAATTCATAGTCATCTATAGTAGTGAAACTTATAGGCATTGTAGTGTAACAATGTAGTATGAATAATTAAAACCCAGAGACAGATATTGTGGTTCAAGTTCAAGCAGAAAAGCAAAATAACCAAGTCACTATAATAGTCTTACCTCTACCAAGGTTTGGCAACTACAGACCTAGCCCTGAGCCTCTATATCCTCCCATTTTTTTATTTCCCTTTAGCATTGGGATTAAAGGCATATGGCTCCCTACTACTGAGATTAAAGGTTTGAGACACCAACATTTGGATCCATTTCTTTATTGATCTTGTGTAGCCCAGTGTGGCCTTGAACTCACAGAGGTCCATCTGCCTCTATCTCCCAAATCCTGGGATTAAAGTTGTGTAACACCACTGCCTGGCCTCTAGTAGGTTAATTTTACCCTCTGATCTTCAGGCAAACTTTATTTATTAAAACGTTGATAAATTATCCCAATGGATACTTATTGGTCATTAGTATTAGAGAGTGGAGCCTATCTTAGTATAATATTTATTAATCACTAAACTTAAAGGATTGAATTACAAAGAAAACCAATAATGTTTAGCTATCAGACTGTGCAGTGTATCAGGATCTCTGAAAACTTGCTTGTAATCTTTGTGGCTTGTACCATTTTAAAAACCGTATCTGTTTAATCCCCTGAATTGTTGAGCTATCTCCAACCAAACTTCCATTCAAAAGAGAATGTGGGCTTTCATTCAGCCATGAATGAGACACAACTGTGGTTGGAATTTAAAGTCCTCATGTTCAGATAATGTAAGTACTGCTGTTATTACAGGTATTGCCTGGCACTATGACCTCAACAAATCTAGGCAGCCTGAAGTCCTGTATGTTAATATTTTACTTTGCTAAGAATGAATAAGACTTAGTCTCTTCCATTGATGGTATTTCTATTTTTGTTTATATATTATTTGGATCATCTCTTTCCTGAAATTTTTTATCACATTATGACTTGTATATTGAGTCACCACAATTCTTATGCAATAGTCATAAGTGTTTTTCTAATAAATTTTCTGCATTATTGATGAATTGTTCCTCTGCTCCTCTTAACCTGATGAAAATCAAAGATTAAAAGCAGTTCTGAATGATAGGCCTTAGAAATGAAGTAAAATGAACAGTCACTGAAAGATGAAAAGACTTTAAAACATTATCCCACAATAGCAGCAACCCCAAATCACCAATATCCATAATATTTCTCACAGCAAAAATTTGTTACAGAGAAATATAAGTCCAACATTCTCTATATTTTTATTCACATCCACAAATAATTTAAATTATAAACTTGGAAGATCCACTTCAAACCCAATTTTTATTTGTTAAACTATTGAGAATTTCAATACAGGAGATGTGCACATGAGAATTTACCATTAGCATTATGAAATAAAGTCAACGATGCTCTGTGATGTTCCTCAAGTACAGGTTTGGAAATTGACATTCTTGTTATAGGTTGTTTTTAACAGGCCATAAATGGTGTTTTGCTTAGCATAAAGACACTTAATGAGAAGTTAAATGTTGGGTTTTATTTGCATTAATATTGTGCTGTGCTTTAAAATGAGAAAATAGCTCATTTGTAATATTAAGTTAATTTATAATATCCACTTACAAAGAGATTCACTGAATGTTTGATATGTGTCTGTCACTATTTGTTGCTACAAAAGGGAAAAATTTTCAACAAAAACTCCCTTTTAAATATGGGGGGCTGGAGATGTACAAATAAGCTTTATATAAGGTTACATGAAATCAATAGCTTCTGTAAAAGTTTATATTCAAATGAAATATCCAAGGCTTTAAAATTAATTTTTTCATTTTCTTGTCATTGTTGTTGTTGTTGGTGGTGGTAGTGGTATTGGTGGTGGATGTGTGTGCTTGTGCATGTGCATGTGTGTGTGCTGGCACATGTGTATTTTCATGCACCTTCATGTATGCATGCATGTACACACACCTGCACATTTCATGGCAAGCATATGATGGTCAGAGGATAACTCTGTGGAATCCATTCTCTTTTTTCATTTTTATGAAGGTTCTAGGAATCATATTCAAGTTGTTGGGTCTGCACGGCAAGCATTTCATGCACTCAGCTCAGCCATTTGCCAACCCTCAGTTATCTTCTCTGAAACTATTTTAGTTGTGATTAAGACCTTCATCAGGAGGAAAAAGGAAAAACATGAGTTCAGTTGTTATACTCAATGTTTGGCAAAATCTAAAGTTGTTCTCCCTGAAGCTGTAAAGCCTGTTTAGGATGGAGAGCAAACAGGCTAATGAAGTTTGCTCATGCTGTGGACTATGGATCATTATAAAAAATTAAAAGGGAAGCTGGATTTCTTCTTATAAAATCAAGTCTCATTATAATGAAGAGTTTCTCTACTAAATAAACTATAGTAAACACTGTGAGAGCATTATATGGATAGTTCCAAAGGTGGATAAATTAAAACCTACACCTGAACAGGAGGAAGAAATAGTTAAGAAAAGGGGAAATGAAGGGGAGAACCAGGACTATGATCCTTGCTTCTACTAACTGGACTCACCAACAAATGTTTTATGCACATGCCTGGGAACTTTTTCCAAGAATGTATCAGACATCCATCTCTGCTGCCACCAACTACACCAACTACAATACTAGTTAAGTAAAATTTAAACATGGCCAGTTTGCACTAATAAAGGGAGCAAATCATCAAGAGCATATAACTATTGTAAATATTCATGAACTGAATAACAATTTTATAAAACTGATACTAAAAGGCACAAAAGACAATGCTGATCCTGTCATCATAATAGAAAGACTTAACACCCTGCTCGCACTTCTTGATAAGCTTTCTAAACTAAAACTCAGCAAAGAAACTTTAATGCTTTAGACTGATTAAATTTAACAAATATCCACAGAATATTATGCCCATCAGTGAAGGAATATACTTTGTTCTCTGGAGCTCATGAAACCTTCTCTAGAAGTCCCAAAAAGAGGACAGCCATTCTCCCAACAAAGTTTGTCATCAGAGTTAGGGACATTATTTAGGGGTTGATTATTACTGGTATAGGGTTTGGGGAAATTTTGTAGGCTCAGGGATCTCAAAAAAAGAAATTTAAATGAGATAATAGATAAATCACTGTGAGCTTACTCACACTGATAATAATAACAGTGAGTAATAGAGTGAATATTTGGGAGCTATTATTTATAGTTAATTTACATTGGTATAGAGTGTTTTATATTGATGCAAATTCAAATTATATTTGTTGTATTGAATATGCTCCTATTTCTGTTTACAATGTTTGTACACCTATGCAAAGTTATTTTGTAAGATCATATGCATGTGTGTTTCTACCTCTGTTTAAGTCATTTTGTATGTTAACACAATTTTAGGATATATTTATCATATTGCCTATATAACTCCACCTCTGATTAAGATACAAAGGATACAAAGGAACCAAGATACAAAAGATACAAAAGATATAAAGGATAGTATAATTCTTCAGAAACTTTAATATGTAGGTCAGGCAGTTCTACGTGGAAAGTTTATTGCTACAAGTGATATCATTAAAATACACATAACCACCTCAAGTAAATAACCTATTAATACACATTAAGACTCTGGAAAAACAGGGTGCTACAAACCCAATAAATGATAAGAAATAAAAAAAAATTCATGCAAAAATGAAATAGAAACTGAAGTACAATGAAGCCATCCTATCAATAAAGGATTGGCCATTGAAGAATAACATGGTTAAGAAATCTCTAGACAAAGTAATAAAGAAAGAAAAGACCAAATTGACAAAATTAGAGATGAAAATGGAGTTATTTTATCAGAATTCAGTGAAGTCTGTAAGATCACTAGAAAATAGTTGGAAAAACTGTGTTCAAAAAGTGGTAAAACCCAAAAAAGTGAATAAGTGTCTAAAGTCATAAAAACCTACCAAAAATTCAGAAGATATAAACAATTTAACAAATAAATAACAAACAATGAGATTGAAGCAGTATTGAAACATCAGCCAAGACCAGATAGATTCATGGCACTACCACTTTTTAAGGATGATCTAACATCACTACTTCCAAAACTGTCCCATAGTATCTACACAATTTGTAGTATCCCAGACCCTGACTTCTTGCTCTAAACTCCCACATTCTGCCTACCTTCTGGTACTGATGAGTAAGGGGTGCCTGAACACTGAACTTCCAACCCAAACTACCACCACACACCAGCTCTTATCCCCTGGTACCGACAGAAAAGAAGACAGCAGACCCTAACATGAGCCCCTTTACAGCACTACTCCTGTCCCCCAGATTCTTATATTGATAGGTATGCAAGACACAGACTGCCAGACCCTCAAACCATACTTACACTCAGCCAGCTGACTCTAGATGTGCAAGTCTCAATGTAAACACACAAGCAATATGAAAGTCTGAGATAATGAGTCTCTTCCAAAAAGTACTAATCTCATAATAAGGACTCTGGTGAGAATGACTTGGAAGAATTTCCATAAAAAGAGTTCAAAATATGCATAAATATATTTAAACTAGTCAAATAAAAAATGAACATAATTCAAGGAAAGAAAAACAGATAAATGAAATAATGAAGTCAATATAAGATATGAAAATAGAATTCCATAAAGAGGGGATTACTGTAAAAAAGCCAAGGTAATGTTTACTCTATATTAAAATCTCAGTAAACGAAATAAAACTTATACCCTGTAGAGAAAGGGGGGGACACCAGACTCCTATGATATTCATCTGCGGAATAATAAATTAGGTCTATACCTTTTATTCTGCACAAAAAATCCATTCAAAATTAATCAGAGACCTCAATTTAAAGCACTAAACACTGAAACCAGTAGAGGAAAACACTTCAAGACATAGGGATAAATCAGAACCTTCTGAATGAGGCTGCAATAGCACAGGTAGTATCCCAAGAATTTACAAAGGAGATTACAGGAAGTAAAAAGGCTTCTGCATACAAAGGAAATGATCAACACAGTGAAAAGACAGCCAAAAGGATAGCTAAAAGTCTTTGCAGCTGTGCTTCAAAAAGGGTGCTAATATCTTGAATAAATAATTACAAAAATTAATATAGTCCAAGCTTCAAATTAATAAATGGGCCAATGAACTTAACAGGCAGTTTTTAAAGCAGTAAAACAAATGGACAGATAAATATTTTTTAAATTTTTGAAAATGTAAAGCCACCATGAAAATACCAATTGAACTACTCTGAGATTCTATCTTACCCAAGTCAGAATGGACATCAGCAAGAAAACAAATGCTGGTGAAGGTGTACTTCTTAGTTATTTTCACCTTTGCATAAACTAGGGCCAACTGGGATGAGAAAACCTCAGTTAGGAATTATCTTCATCAGATCAGCCTGCGGTCATGTCTGTGGGGTATTTTCTTCATTAATTGATGGAGGAGGGTCATCTGTCTACGTGTTACTTTCATTGGTTAATAAAGAANTGGACGTGGGTTAGAATCTTCCTGGTAAGCCACGACCCCGTGGTGATACACAGATTACTAGATATGAGTTAAGCAAGATTAGAGAATTAGCCAAGAAGAGGCTAGATATAACGGGCCAGGCAATGCTTAAATGAATACAATGTGTATGTTGTTATTTCGGGGTATAATCTAGCCATGCGGGAGCCGGGTGGGACAAAAAGCAGGCCTGCGCTCCCCTATCATTACAATTAATGATGGATGTAAAAGTGCCATCCCACTGTTTACAGTGCCAGTCGTGGGTGGCCTCCCTTGTATAAGAAAGTTAAATGAGCTGGAGGGATTGCTCAGTGGTTACAAGAGCTTCTTGCTGTTCCAGAGGACCAAAGTTTGGTTCCCAATACCCACCACTAGGCAGCAACAGATCCAAGGGATCTGATGGCATTTTCTTGCCTTTCCTGGAATATGCATACATATAGCACATAGACACACATACATACACACACACGCACACACACACACACACATATATATATTATACACATAAATAAGAAAACAAGTTGAGCAAGTCATGGAAAACCAGCTTAAAATAGTATTTTCTTTATTTTAACGTCTAAGTTAGAATAAACCATTTTCTCCTCAAGTTAGTTTTGTTTGATATTTTATCACAGCATCAGAAAGCAAAATAGGAGAGGGGACCACACACTTCTTTGGGTTGACCTGCAATAATGCCACCACCTTCTTATGATGTCCAAGAAAGCTTTCATTGTAACACTAGGAACATAAAAAGAATTATTTGTGATCCCAGTGCCTGTTTTATAATAAAATTTTACTTTCAAGATGAAAGGTTCTGTCAATATTGTTTTTCCTAGTAGAAGTAAGTTCTCAACTCAGCATCATTCCTGTTATCTAAACTCAACTAGGGAAAAAATAATCAACAGAACCCAGGTCACAGGCAAATAGATAAGAAACATTGTATTCAAAAACAGGAATGTGAGGGCATAAGACTGCTTTTGAAAGCTTCACTCTTGGCAGATGCATGCAACGGCCAAGTTCAAGAGCATGTTTATGTGCAGAGCTAAAGAAAATTCTAAAACAAGTCTCTCCAAACACTTTTGCCACATCACCACTTGGTTAGAACTAAAATGGTTGTAAGACATAGATTTTTAGGAGATAGAGTATACAGAAGAACTCAATGTCAACACAAAATAAACAATTAGACATTCACCAGCAACAGGTCACCCATAGCTCCAGCACATACCAGTAAGAAAGCAAAAATCCACAGTTCTTTATCCTAGTCATTTGCCTTTTCCTTTCACAGAGACCTTTCTTGAGATACTTAATCCCTCTGAACTCCATATGTAAATTGAAAGAATGGTGATCAATTTTAAAGCCATTATCTATTTTAAAACTATAGTTCCATTTTTATTTTTTCTGAGTATTTAAAGAATCAAATAAATCAGATCAAAGTGAATCTGCATCATGTATGGTTATACCTGATTGATATTACTATTATTCATTTTTACTATTTTGTAAAATATTTGAAAATTTAGAGAGAAGCAAAATCTCTAGTTTACATGATTTGGAAACAAATAGTTCTATGATTGGCAAGTTTAAAGATGAGCAGGAACTTCCCAAGGTGTATAACCTTCTCATTTTTAATAAATAGAGCAGAAACTTCTTGATTTGTGAAAACTATTAGAAAGCAGAAAGATATCAATAAAGGAATAATCTCAATCCTGAACTGCAATGTACATTAAAATATGGGTTTTGCTTTCAAGTTAAAAAATATATGATTAATAAAGTCTTTAAAAACAGAAAGTAAGAACTCAGAGATTAAAGCAATGAAGAATACCAGAAATTTCTTAAGAAAGTAAAAACAGATTGACAAGCTCTACTTCTCAATACTTCTCAATTAATCAATACTAATCAATACTTCTCAATTAATACTACGTCCAGTAGAGTAAGATGTCTCTAAATGCTAGTCACCAGTAGTACATCATGTACATCACAGGAAAACATTAAATTAATTCAAATATCTGATATTTTGCCCTCTTAACTAAACCTTTCATTTTTTAATCTACCAATCTGGTAGGTTTTACTATCTCTCTGGGTAATGTTCATTCTTAAATAATTATATAATAACTGCAAAGCAAGACCACTTCTTATCCACAGTAATAAATGCATACACATGCCATCTTTCATTAATGAAAACCAGCAGTTCATTACTGATGTCAGGGCCACTGTCAATTGCTGACTTAAATTTCATTAGCATTACCAATTTGCCCAGGAATATATACTCCAATTGGGTAAGATTTATGTTTCCATTCTTGGCAGCATTTTAAACTCCTTGCATAGCAAAGTCCACATGCTGATGTTATTTTCAGAATTAGAACACCAAGACAGAAACATGACACAATGATAATTCTCTGAACAAAAGTGTACCACCTCTTCAGTCTGTGACTATGACTCCCAAATATCTGGGTTAGTACATAAACCTAAAGTGTCAGTTAAGTTTCAAAATTATAGTCTTTTCATTATCACCTTCATTGGAAATAAATACATACTCCTTGAACAATTTCCCTCACCTGAGATAAATTATATGCCAGAAGACATCTGGTAAAATTCAGAATCATTTCTGAATTTGACACATGTGGATGGTATATAGTGGATCGAGGAAAGTGATATTGCTAGACATCCTAAAGTCCACAGGAGCGTTATATGGTGAAGAATTAGCTAACTTAAAAAAATAATGTCAAGATTTCAAAACCCTCTAGAGAGAGATGAACAGGGTAAGGTGATAAAAGGGATATGGCAGACTTGCAGTTGTCTGTGACTTTAAAAGAAGATGTAGTGGGGACCAAGAGCTTATTTCTGTGAGGCAGTACAATTTTCAGTGTAAACAGCCTGAAATTTGATGTGGAATTTCCCTTTGTATGCTGTGATTATCATTAATGAATAAAGAAACTGCTTTGGACCTAAAGCAGGGCAGAACTTAGGTAGGCGAGGACTGAATGCTGGGAGAAAGAAGGGCAGAGTCAGAGAGACACCATGGAGGTGCCACCAGAGATAAATGTGCTGAAACTTTGCTGGTAGTCCACGACCTCATGGTAATACACAGATTCACAGAAATGGGTTAAATTAATATGTAAGAGTTATCCAATAAAAAGCTAGAGCTAAGGGTCCATGCAGTGATTTAATTAATAGTTTTGGTATAATTATTTCAGGTCTAAGCTAGCCAGGTAGCCAGGAAGAACAAACAGCCTCCCTCCTTTTACAAACTGACACCCACGTGGCCAACTAAATCCACTTATAAACCTTAGATATCTTGGAAAGGAATTCTAGACACAAAAATACAGAGTTTAACACTGATTTTTGCTGTATTCTGGCAGTGTGTTGCAGCTATTTTAAGAGAGGTCTTACTAATTCAACAGGAGCAGCCACGTGGTTTCAAAATGGCAGATTTCTGGCCAAGGGCTAGCATAAACTCTGACTCTTTCAGGAAACCAAGCATTTGGATGGGGCTTGAGAGCAGCATGCTGTGGCTTGCTTGGTGGCAACCTGCACTGGCTGTGTGCCTGGAAGTGGGCAGTGTGTGTGCCTCAGAGGCACAAGCAGCTCCATAATGCTGGACTGGGTGTAGCAAGCAGAAAGTACCATAAATAACCTAGTAATTGTGCATCTTAAGTTTTAAAAGGTGCTTAATTAGCATTTTAAGAAGCACTCCTGGACAGTAAATAATTACAGATACAGACATATTCATAAAGAACAGATTCAGACATAAAAGACTTCCAAATGGGTCACACTGTTGGATAAATGTATGTAGGCTTGGGAGAGAGAAGAAAAAGAGTACAGAGAGTTATAAAAAGAAGTAAATGTATTTTTTAAAAATAAAGTTTTTTAAGAGAGTACAGACAGTCATAGATTAAAGGAGTAAAGATATTAAAATAAATATTAAAAAGTAATAGAATAAAAATAAGCCATGTAAAGATGGAGAATACACAGAGAGTCTGAATTATGCATATTGTGTTTTCTTTACATTTTTTAACAGTGAAGTAGCTAAGTACAGAGAGAAAATTCATTTTATGGGATGCTAAACTAAACCAACATATATATTTTAAAGGTATCTTGAATTCAAAATATGGGTCTAAGGATGTGTCACTTTGGAAAAGAGGTTCTTCTTTTGTTTCCGCAGAGAATGAGAACCTGTGGATTGCTTCCAGACTAAGATGGTTTAACAGACCAAGACACCATGAAAGGTTGACTTGAACATCCCTCAGAAAATTACTTCACTCAATAAATATCAGGATGCAGTTGGGAGAGTACTATGGCAATATTCCAAAATATTGTCGATAAATGTTTCTTTACATTTAAAGGGGGATATGCTATAGAGATGGATACTTTGCATTGGTATGTATCTTTATTAATACAAATTTATCATCAGTTTTGTTTTATATATATATACATATTTCTGCTCTTGATTAAGGTATTATGTTTGTGTAACTCATTTTAAAATGTAATGTATAATTAAGAAATATAGGTTAATAGAGAATCAACTATATAGTCAAGTGTGTAGTCATATTAGGTTTTCTAGATATATAGTGATATATAATTCAGTTAGATAGGTATTCTTCAAATCTTTCAGAGACATTAAGAATATGGCATTTAAAATTGTTAAGAACTCAAGACTTTTCATGACAGTGAGACACATTAGCTCCTGGTAGCACCAAGCTACTTCAAGAGGATGATGGCATTGAAGAGGCTCCATATGGAGTTGTTTAGCCATTTGGGCAAGAAACTGCTCTTGTCTGGACTGCTTGATTGGACATGCAGGACCCAGAGAGAAATGACTGAACTTGTCTAAAGGTGAGATGGTCCTTGGGGGTTCCTACTTCATAAAACACTCTACTACATATTCTGCAGGATACAAAAGAAAGTAACTGGCAAACTGCCAAAATAGGTGGAACTGTCTTTGAAATTTCCTGCTTTGTGGAAAAGTCTGCTGGATATTATGGATCTATAGGATGAAGATAGTTGCTTCAAGTGTACAGAAGAGCTTTGGGTGACTGTCCAGGTAGCGAGATGTCTCTGTCAATTATAGAGTTTTGAAAGTTTCTTAATAATGAACTTATTGTTTATTTAGGTAATATTATATCCTTCTGGAATCTTTGATGGAGATGAAGGATTTAGTTATAGTTTTCCTTAGGTGTGATGAAAGATAAAATAAATATAAATATTGTAATTGCAATTCTTGCTTGATAAATGTTTTGTTATATGTAATTTTACTATGCTAGTTAAAAACCTTCCTTTTTATTTAAACAGAAAAGGATTTAAAAAGTGATGTGGGAATTCCTTCTGTATGCTATGATTATCATTAATGAATAAAGAAACTTCTTTGGAGCTATAGCAAGGCAGAACTTAGGTAGGCAGGGAAGATGGGACTGAATGCTGGGAGTAAGAAGGGTGAAGTCAGAGAGATGCCATGGAGCCACCACCAGAGATAGAAGTGCTGAAACTTCACTAGTATGCCATGACATTGTGGCAATATACAGATTAATAGAAATTGGTTAAATTAATATGTAAAAGTTAGTCAATAAGAAGCTAGAACTAATGGGGCAAGCAGTGATATAATTAATACAGTTTCTGTGTGATTATTTTGGGTCTAAGATAGCTGGGTGGCTAGAAAAACAAGTGGCCTCCCTCCTCCTACAGAAATTTAGCATCTAATTGAAGCAAGAGTCTTCAATAATAAATTAAATAGAATCAAATGATCTGAACTCTTCCTCATATCTATAAACATGGAAAAATATGGTAGCATTAAAAACCACAGATGAACTCTTCCCAGAACTTCCAGTTATTTAAGATGAGTTGTACATTCAGAGGTTAAATCAGAAATGTTGTGAAATACATTATTATAATTTTACAAACTTTATCATCATGAAGTTATGAAAAGTAAACCTAATAAGGAAAAAAAATGAGACTTGGGTGACACACAGCTGTCATTTCACAACTCAGAAGACAATTTGAATCTATAGTTCAGATAAGTTTAGACTCCACAGGGGCACCCTATGGTGATATAGTCTTTGTACTCTAACAAATAAAGCTTGCTTGTAAAACCAGAGGGTGGAGCTAGCCAATTGTTAAATATAGAGGATTAGAGATCTGTACAGACAGTAAGTGACATGATTGGGCAGAGAGAGGAATTTAATGTAGGAGGCGTCAGAAACGCATGGTTTTTCACCTGAGGAATTTGCAAGGTAAGAATTGGCTGTGGCTTGCTCCTTTTGCTCTTAGATCTTTCAGCATTTGCCCTGCTCTTTCTGGCTCCAGGTTTTTATTGTTAAGACCAATTAGAACTCATGCATTAATTGATGCCCAACTTTAAAGCATGAATTTATGAAAAAGTCACTTGACTTTGGCTTTAGAGTCACCAGCACATGCTGGAGCTGCACACAGTGCCTCATGCCAGAGTCACAGATCCACTGGCTAGGTTTCCTTTTCTTTTTTCCCCAAGCCTCTGAGTGAGTGTGGAATTTTCTTGTTGTAACCTGTTTGCAACAGTCTCTAGTTGCCACCCAAACTCCAAAAGCGACGGGCACCAAATACCACAGGACTTTCCAGTTCTATGCCAGCTGGCTCTGTCTTCAAGAAGCTCTCACCACAGGGCTTCTTCCACACAATCCCATGTGCACTATTCAAACTGCTGGCTGGCTCTCTCTACCCCATGTATTGTGGGCTCCTCCTGAACCTCCTCCTCAAGCTGCTGATACACTAGGTAGCTGCCTTGACACAATTTCAGGATTCTATTGCTGGTGCAACCACCACACAGTCATACCTCACAGCTGCACAATAGCAGCTGAAGCTGTCCTCAGCCAGGCTTTGCACTGTCTGTCTCTGCTCAGACATGCTACACAGCAGCAGCCTCACACCCTACTTTCAGCAGATTTGGTGACAAAATTGGGAATTCTTTAAGGGGAGAATTAGTTTTGTTTTTTTAAAAAAGAGAGTTTTTCCCCATATTAAAAAAATGGGAAACAATTGTGATGGAGTTTTTTTCTATATGATTAAACAATGGACAGTATAAATTGGAACAATTACAATGTATGAATAATCAATTTAACTGGGTTTGGCATAATGTTAATTATCAGTTTGATAATCTTTATTGTTGTCTTGATAATTCTTGGCTTATCCTTCAAAAAGTTGGTTGAAATAAGTGTCAAGGTACAGGACTTAGAAAAACTTAGTAAAACAAATCATAGAAATATCCAGATTCAGACACAGTAATATAAAGGGGAACCAATCTCAGTATTGCACATTAAGGTTAGAGAAAACAAACTAAGGTTTTCAAAAAGCCAACTTTAATTTATCCAGGTGCCTTCAAGGAACAACTGCCAAGTGATAGATATTCCCAAGGCTAGGCAAGCATTAAATGGACTCCTGTGGAAATGCAAGATTTAAGGAGATTCAAGGAAGCAATACACTATAAAGCTTGCATTTACCCTTTGTGAAACAGATGTGGAACTTCTGGTCAACTTGTAATAGAATTATACTTAAAGTCTGTAGAGACTTAGTGATAGCAGTTTTGGAGCCTGGTCCTCAATTACAATGGAGAACCTGCTGTAAAGATGAGGCTAAGACCATTGAACAATGAAATAAGGCTAGAGGTATAGAAATCTCCCAATATCAACTTCTTGAAGTGGGATATTATGCTGATGTACAAAGGCAATCTCTATATGATGATCACATCCTGACTTTATTCCATACAGAAGTTTTGAATGCTAGGGATAGAATTGGAGAAGTAGGAAATAAAGTTGAGTCATTTACTAAAGTTATACAGGGCCAAAATTAACCTTCACTGACTTCTTGCAAATATTGACTTCAACACTAATCAGAATGATAACAAAATCAGAGGTAGACAAATAATAATTGAATCTCTGGCTTTTGAAAATGCTAATGCACAATGCAAAATGGTAAGGAGCCTGTTAAAGGCAAGATTAACAACATTGTAGAAACAGATACAAGATACAATCAATATTGAATCTCATAGCCATGATGATACTTGGATAGGAGGTAACTTCCAGAGATTTGAAGAAAAATTAAAATGTCAAGTGTTTCAACTGTTGTAAGCATGGTCACCTAAAAAGGGACAGTAAGCAGGGCATTCCTAGAAACCGTGATTTTTTTCTAAGAATAATCCATCATAATGCCACCCTTCTGGATTATGCATAATGTATGGCAAAGGCAGCCATTGGACTAATGAATGTAAATCAACAAGGAAGAGTCACGGTAACCCTTTGACACTGGGAAACTCCTTGAGAGGCCACTCACAGCACCCATCCAAATTCAGTTCAGGCATTTCCTGTAATCATCTAGGAAACTCCTTGCCAGAGAAATTAAAGAACCTAATGCCTACAAGAAATCATACTCCTTTGGATAGAAGCACATATTTAGAAGAGAGAGTAAAAAATTCAGGAGAAACCATAAAGCAAATATTTTGGCAAACTTTTAAAAGTAAAAGAAGACCAAAATTTAAAAATTGATAAGTGACATTGTCATTGATATAGACACAGATACAGATAAACCCATAATTTCTCTATAATCTTGACTTCCAATTTGGTCTCTGCAGGAGGTAAATGTAAAGCTTTTAGGGATTGAAACTTTATTTCAGGTAAAACAGAGCATGAGATGGGATGAATGTATAGGGCCAGAAAGACAGAGAGGAAAATTTAAGCCATATGTGGCTAACATAACAATGGATTTTGGGGACACGATTTGCTAAAACAATGGAATACTCAGATTAATATTCCCCTGGTCTGAGAAACAAAACATAAATTGATGCATGTTTCTGGGAAAAGTATTACAAGGTAATATAAAGAACAGGCACTAACCATTCAGGTTGTATAGAAACAGAGCACAAGTGCTGATCTTAAAGGCTCAAGCAGCCCTATCTTTAAAATGGTTGCTAGACAAACCCATATGGGTTGAGCAATAGCCTTTAACAACAGAGAAACTATAGGCCTCAAAAGAGCCATTACAGGAGCAGCTAAAATCTTACCATATTGAAGAATCAACCTGTCCTTGAAATTCTCCTGTATTTGTTATTGAAAAGAAATTTGGAAAATGGAGAATGGTAACAGATCTAAAATCTGTTAACAAGGTGATTCAACAATGACAAGGACATAAAAGAATGATCAATTGAAGCTGAGAGAGAATTGGATTTAGTGGAAAAGAAATTATAAAATGTACAAGTGGATTATTTGTATTCAAAGCTTGGATTATATTTTGGTTATTTTGCCATCTAAACATTCTACTATTGGAATATTAAATCAGAGAAAAGATATTACCTTAGAATGGATCTTTTTAACCACATAAACAAAGTAAAAAAATAAAAAAAACCTTACATAGAAAAGGTCTCTGAGTTCTTCTAAGAGGAAAGTTGTGGCTTCATCAATTCACAGGAATAGACCTCCCCCAAAAAATTGTAGTACCCTTTACTAATGATGAAATTGACAAATTATGAGCAGAAAGTGAACTTTTAAAGAGCTTGCAGTATCTTTTTTAGAAAAGATTAATGATAAATATCCCAAAAGAAAGAAAATTCAACTTACAAAGAGCACTAACTTGATCCTGCCTCACATTATTAGGGGAACACCGATATCTGGAGACCCTACACTCTATTCTGATGCAAATAAATCAAGAAAGACAGGTTACAAATAAGAAAGCTTAGGTAAAATGGATCAAAGCCCTTATAAATCTGCCTAAAAGTCATATTCATATGCTATTCTCATGGTATTAGTGGATTTTTCAGAACTTCTTAACATAGTTACTGATTTGCTATATGCAGAAAGAGTTGTTTTGAGTACTGAAACTACTAAATTTTGGCTACATGATACAGAATTGATTTTATTATTTATTTAGTTACATGAAATAATCGGGACTAAGAATCATCTCATATATAAAGCACATTTAATCTCCTACAAGCCTAACTATGCCTCTATCACAAGGTAATGAAGAATATTATCTATTAATTGGAATTGTGCTGGAGGCCTCCAAATTTCATAAAAGGAATCATGTCAATAGCAAAGGTTTAAAATAGATTTTTTTACATCACTTGGAAACAAATCAAGGAAATTATAAGGAAATGTTCTACTTGTTCTTTAAACTACCAAATTCCTCCACCTGCATGAAGTAACCAAAAGTCTACTCAAAAGGAATAAAATCAGGAAGATTGATATGTTCCATTTTGTAGAATTTGGAAAATTGAAATGTGTATACCACAGCATTGATACCTATTTAGTATTTCAATGGGAAACTACTTTGAGTTTGGAAAAGACTGATTTGGTAATCACACATTTGTTAGAAGTTATGGTCATCATGGGTATACCTGTTCCATTAGACTGACAATGCTACAGCATATGTCCATACAAAAGTGAAACAGTTTTTTTGCTTATTATAATATAAAGTAAATTATAGATATACCACACAATCCTATAAGACAAGCAGTTATAGAAAGATCAAATAGAACTCTTAATTATAAGCTAAATGAACAAAAAGTAACAATAAAGATCCACAGAAATAGACTGCAAAATGCTTTATTTACTTTGAGTTTTCTAAATGATAATGAGAAAGGAGCAACAGCTGCAGAGATATATTGGATAATAGAAAAAACTACAGAATTAAATTGGCCTGTATACTTTAAAGATGTGCTGACCTCAGAATGAAAATCAGAACATGTGTTAAACTGGGGAAGGAATTTTGTTTATGTTTCCACAGGAGAAGAAAAGCTATGGATACTATCAAATTGATAAAAATTATATTTTAACAGGAGACACCTTAATTAACAGAAGATAGTTCATCAAACAGCATCACTGTTTAATCTAACCTAACCTATACAGGTAACAAATGCTTTTTTTGATCAGATATTACTGTGGGACAATGGTCTTGTACTTTGTAAAGATTTTTCACTTGTACTTTAATAAAACCTCAATTGGCCAGTAGCCAGGCAAGGAATATAGGCAGGGTAACCAGGAAGGATATAGAGGTCGGGTGACCAGGCAGGAAATAGAGGCAGGGCAATGAGAACAGGGGAATTCTTGGAAGAGGAAAGAGTCAGTCTACAGCCATGATCCAGCCACAGAGGAAGGAAGAAGAGAATGCCTCACTGATAAAGGTACCAAGCCACATGGCTAACACAAACAAGAATTATGGGCTAATATAAGATATAAGAATTAGTTTAAAAAAAGCCTGAGCTAATAGACCAAGCAGTTTATAATTAATGCAGACCTCTATGTGTTTCTTTGGGGTTTAACAACTGCAGAATGGAGGTGGGACAGAAACCTTTGTCAACAAGTTATAATTTGTCAAAAGAGAATCTTCCCAAATTTAGGGTTGGGAAATGGTATTGTTTTTATCTTTTCAGGAGAATGAAGGCATCTACCTAAGGGATCTGATGACCACTGAACAAATGAGATATCCAAAGAAAAAAGACATATTACCTAAAGATAATGTCCCAAGAAAAAGAGTAAATTTGCCTATTGGTATATTACATTTCAAACAGGATAGAATTTTGAAATCTTCCCAAATGTTTGTTTCTGCTGTTCTCTACAGATACATAATACAAATGGTCTTTTTGTAGTCTCAATGTATTTAAAAATTGATACTGATTTTTTCAAATGCTTTTTCCGTGTCTAATGAAATGAACATATGTTTTTTTCTTTCAGTTTATTTATATGATGGATTACATTGAT
>LOJH01020392.1:3037-20773 GCA_001685095.1 Ellobius talpinus
TTGCTGTTGAGTTCTAATTTTAAGCCATGGTGATCTGATAAGATACATGGGGTTATTCTAATTTTTTGTATCTGTTGAGGTTTGCTTTGTTACTGAGTATGTAGTCAATTTTTGAGAAGGTTCCATGAGGTACTAAGAAAAGGAATATTCTTTTATGTTTGGATGGAATGTTCTATAGATGTCTGTTAAGTCCACTTAAGTCATAACATCTGTCAGTTCCCTTATTTCTCTGTTAAGTTTCTGTCTGACAGACCTGTCCAGTGGTGAGATTGGGATTTTGAAGTCTCCCATATTAGTGTGTGCGGTTTAAAAGCTTGTTGGATATTAGGATAGTTACACCAGCTTGTTTCTTAGGTCCATTAGATTGGAAAAAAATTTCCCAACCCTTTACTCTGAGGTGATGTCTGACTTTGAGGTTGAGGTGTGTTTCGTGTATACATCAGAAGGATGAATTCTGTTTTCATATCCAATCAGTTTGCCTGTGTCTATTTATAGGTGAGTTGAGTCCATTTATAATAAAAGATATTAATGACCAGGGATCTCTAGTTCTTATCATTTTAGTGATGTTATTGTATGTGCTTTTCCCTTTTTTGGGATTTGCTGCTGTAAGATCATCTACTGTCTGTGTTTTTGCGGGTGTTGCTCACTTCCATGGGTTGAACTTTTCCTTCTAGTATTTGTGCAGGGCTAGATTTGTGGCAAGTATTGTTTAAATCTGGTTCTGTTGTGCAAAATCTTGTTTTCTCCATCTATGATGAATGAGAGTTTTTCTGGGTACAGTAGTCTGGGCTGGCACCCATGGTGTCTTAATATCTGCATAACGCTGCCTTTCAGTGTTTCCATAGAGAAGTCAGGTTTAATTCTGACAGGTCTGCCTTTATATGTTCCTTGGCCTTTTTCCTTTGCAGTTCTTAATATTCTTTTTTTTTTATTCTGTATGCTTAGTGTTTTGATTATTAGGTGGTTAGGGAACTTTTCTTTTGGTTCAGTCTATTTGGTGTTCTGCAAACGTCTTGTATTTTCATAAGCAAGTCCTTTAGGACTTTCCTTTGGGAAAGTTTTCTTCTATGATTTTGTTGAATATGTTTTCTGTGCCTTTGAGTTGAACTTCTTCTTCTATCCCTGTTATACTTAGGTTTGGTCTCTTCATGTATATTCCATATTTCCTGGATATCTTGTGTTAAGATTTTGTTAGATTTTACATTTTCTTTGTCCGATGAATCTATTTCTCAGTCGTATCTTCAGCTCCTGAGATTCTCTCTTCTATTTCTTGTATTCTGCTATTTACGCTTGCATTTGTGGTTCCTGATCATTTCCCCATATTTCCCCTTTCCATAATTCCCTCAGTTCGTGTTTTCTTTATTGTCTCCATCTCATTTTTTAAATCTTGAATCATTTCTTTCACTTGTTTGATTGCATTTTCTTGGTTTTCTTTAAGGGATTTGTTGATTTCTTCCATTGGTTTTTTGTTTGTTTGTTTGTTTGTTTGTCTTTTCCTCCACTTCTTTGAGGGAATTTTTCATTTCTTCTTTAAGTACCTCAATCATTCTCCTAAGCTTATTTTTAAGGTCATTTTCTCCAGCTTCATCTGTGTTGCGGTTTTCAAGTCTTGCTGCTGCAGAGTCACTAGGTTTCAGCAGTTTTTTGTTGCTCTTTGTGCTGCTGAGTGTGTTCTTACCTTGTTGTCTTCCCATCTTTTCCTCCAATTGGTTGTAGTTGGGGCTGTGTCTCTGGTGATCACTCATCCAGGTACCAGTGGGTCCAAGGCTCAGATGTTGTTCCTCATGGTGAAGTTGGGGCCACAGTTCTGCTCACTAGGTGCTCTCAGAAATTTCTTGCCTGCCTGCTGCTCCTGGAGGTGTCTCATGCCTGCCACTCCCAGAGCTGTCTCACTCGGGCCTGCCCGCTGCTCCTAGAGGCCTATATCCTGGTTTCTGATGCAGCTAATTGCAAAGTCTAAATTGTAAGTAAGGTTGTCTTCTAACAAGAAGCCTCTGCCTAGTTTAGAAAAGATAACCATCCCACAGACAAGGAGTTAACTAAACAAATACAGCGACTTCTTGGTGACTGTGAGAACAAAGGGGTTTAATTCAATTAATAAGATTTTAGACTTCAGTCAGGTCAGAGGTGCCAGCATTAGTTAGTGACTAACAGGTAGCAGACAGTCAAGGCCAACAGCTAACAAAGCACAAGCCAGAGATGGACTAAGGGGCTGTCCATGACCCCTAACTGGGTGGGAGTACAGAGTTTGTGAGCACAGCATGATCATCTGTCTCCTGGCTGGGTCAAGAGGGCATGCATAGCGTATGTGTCCTCCATTGGCTGACCCATGATAACCTAGATAATTAATCAATAGATTTGTCCAGTTTCTGCCCTGGCCCCATAAAAACCTCCTCATACAAAGAAGTTCCAAGCCTTTTCCCTGTCTTGCAACCCCCCCCAAACTTGAGAGTGTCTCTCAGTTTTCCTTAATTTTTTATTTTCTATAATTTTTATTGATAAAGCTTGCTTCAGCCTTGCACATTCTGAGCAGAGTCCATATTTTACATTGTCATTGGCGTGTAATCATAAACTCAGAACCACTGTATCAGGTTGACCTTTGGTGATAGTTGGATGTCTGGTACTTTAGTACCCTGGATCAGGCACACAACTAACAGGGCTGGGGAAATTCCACTGTACTGAATAAAACCTGTGTGTCACAGTCACTGCCACCGAGGTCAGAAAATGCTGAATTTCTTGCTAGAACCTCACAAGAGAGTGCAGATGGCAAGAGATGGCTGAGAAAGTTCATAAGCAGCAGCTAAGTCTCTGGAGCAAATTCTGGTCTAGACTTTGGGAGGAAACATTTTCAAAGCCTTGACATTAGGTCTTTTTGTAGGTTTGAAATCCTGTTGTGGTAAACAGTAGCAAAGATGGGTCTGAGATTTGAACATTATGTATGTCCTTTCTAAAAAGAGGCACGTGTTCTGATGGTTCCACAAAGCAGCAACTAAAAGATATTTGCTTATAAATACTGCTGAATTAATCCAAGTTAGGTATTTTGAAAATACCTTGACTTCAAAATTGAAGTCAAAAGGTATGTTACTTTGGAGAAGAGGTTTTGCTTTTGTTTCCACAGGAAATGAGAGGCTGTGGATTCATTCTGAGTTAGGAAAAGTCTGCTGCTTCTAAGAAAATGCTTTCCAGTTTTTACCTATAAAATAAGATATAAAGGACAGAAGAAGAAAGAAGCACAGCTGCTGCCTGGGGTGGGCAAGCACACACCCAGAAAGCCATGAAGCAACAGCAGAATATAACAAAACCACCAGCTACACATGCAGAAAAATGTCTATAAATAAATTTTTAAAAATGTCCCAAAGTAAGGAACTGACAGAGTACAAGATAGATATGAAGTCAGTATGAGGACTGCACTGTGGGACAATGATACCACTCTTCATCCCAGGCAAGATTCGTTACAACCAACAAGTCCCTCTTGGGGCAGAAAATCCTGGGTTTCTAGAAAATGGACACAAGACATGAGAAAGTCCAGCTGAGGGTGGGACTCAGCTGTGATGGCTTAGAGTGAGGATGAGCTTCCAGACCTCAGGGTGGGCTTCCAAAGACTAGAGAGAGCAGGAAAATGGATGTAATTCTGGGAGGAGGATGAAGTTCTCAGTGAGAAATTATATCTGACTTATCAGAGTTCCTGCAAATACATTCCAGGTATATTAGCTGGCTGATGTGAAGCTTCGCTAAGAGGAAACACAAGGTGTCTGGGCATCTGCTTGCAGTGTGAGGATGGCTGAAGGATGGAGGGAAGGAAGAATCCAGAAAGTAAAAGGCAAGCAGACTGAGACTTGTACTGCTAAACTTATCTTACACAGATTATAGAGACCAGTGTGGGGGGAAAATAAAGCAATATTCTTAGTGGATAAAGTGATGAGTGGGCAGGGAGGAAACAATGCCCACAGGAAAACTGGTGAAGGGAAGAAACTAACACCAAACAAGAAAGCAAGTGAACAATAACCGAGGAACATCTCCCAGCCCTATCAGTGATCAGAAAAATGAAGTCTCAGACTTGGTATCTTTTTCCTCATTAATGAAAATAAGTGGAATTTTGTGTTGGTGGGTACTGTGGCCTCCCCACAGTCCACAGATTGAATCTTTAACAAAGAGGAGACAGAGCCTTGCTCGGTGACTAGATCTTGAGGGATGAGCTCATGAGGAAGGGATGGATCATCCCTGACACAGTGCAGAGGTAGCTCTCTGGAGTGGGGGTCAGGTTCCATCAGACCCAGCATCTGCTAATGCCCTGACTGTGAACCACAGCTTCTAGAACAGTGAGAACCACATTTCTGTTGGTAACAAGACACTCCAGCGGCAATGTTTGGTCAGAGTAGCCTGGACCAAAAAAAGTCCTCTTAATGATGGCCATAATCATAAAGGAACTTGTCTTATTTCAACCAACAAAAGGATATTAAAAGATAAGGGAAAAACTGTTGCTCAAAATTCTGCCCATTTTAAATAGCATTTATTGGGGACTTGTTTTGTCTGAGGTACTGGAAGGCAGGGGATGGCGGAGGACACAGCACAAAGCTAACTTCATCAGCCGATTCCTAGTAGCTTGGATTTTGGAATAAAATGGGATACTATCCAACCCAGGCCACACTAACAAATGGCTTATTTCATGTTAGTCTGATTTCTGGTTTCCACACATGACCTTTGCAGATCTTTATTAGAGTTTTGGAACTACCGTTAGCCTGTTAAACAGCAGTCCACACCAACAGCCCAACAGTAGGGAAAGTATCATGCTTTTGATTAGGAACTGGGTTAGGGCATCTCAGAGGTTTAAGGCCATGATGGTTCTCTCTTGGCCCTTAGCCTACTCCACTCCAGAGTTTTGTGCCGTCTTGGAAAAATGGGTGAATTTTGAAGAGATCACCTGGACCTGTCATGGCGCTGAGAAGCTGTCAGCTTAAGGTTGCTACTGGGAAGGCTTGAAAGAGGGTCTGAGTCTCATGGGGACAGAACTCTTAAGGATCGAGTCACCCTGAAGGGATCCATATCATGCAGAAATTAAAAATCCAAGGCAAAGGGCTTTGGGCATCCGAGTGATTAGCATATTTCAGCACACGCTGGACCCAGATACTCACTGGATTCTTTGTTATAGAACTGACACATGCCTGATATTGCAAATGTAAAGCTATGGGGTCTCTGTTTCTGTCTCTGTGTAAGGTACTTTTTACCCTTAGACAACAGGGGCAAAATTAATTTTTAGAAGTATTCTATTCAGTTAGCTTAAAGAAAATACTTATATAAATACTTAAAAAAGTAGAAATTATGAATGAAAATTACAAATTTAGCTCAGAAATATTTAAGTTTCTATGATTTGGATAATCTTGAGTAAGTAAGAATACTGGTTCTTAGTTTAAAAAAGACATATTCAGAATAATCAGTGTCACATGCTACAGACATATGACATTTTTAAACAGTCAAACTGTGTGTTAAAACATTTCTCAGCAATAAAAGCGAAAAAAACCCAAATGGATTAAATCAGGGTAATTTGAAATAAGAGGAAATTTGGTTACATTAGCTGTCAAGCTTATGTTAATCTACATTTTGACAGAGAACTGAAGAGAATTGGTTTGCTAGTCAACAGTTCTATGCCACACACACATATACGCACACGCACACACACACACACACACACACATACACATGCACCCTCCAAAAAAAAACCCTGTGTTCACAGGCCCGACGATCCAAGAGTGCTCGTGTGACAATCAGCTTCTATGGACAGCAGAAGGGAAGGACGAGGAGCAGAGACAGAGGGGAGGGAGGACCTCCTGTGCGCAGGCTTCGATGGAACTATTAATATTTTAAAAATGAGCATTATTATAAAATACATTAATGTAAAATCCAGAATTTGTTCTTTGAAAAGATGTAATACTGGCTAATTTTTTCCCTCTTTTCCTTCCTTTTTTTACTGTTCTTGAGTTTCTTGAGATAGTAACTACCTATTTAGCCCAAGGTGGCCTTGAACTCAGGATCCTCCTGCCTGTCCAGTGATGGCTTCACTAGTGTGCTCCACCATTTTTGGATTTACTTATCCTTGTGTTCTTCTGATGATGGAATCCACGATCTTGAGTACATAGGTGTATGTAGGCAGGAGTCTACCAGGGAAGTACATCCCCCAGGGAAATGCTCAGCTCCTGAGAGGAGATTTTGAAGGCTTTTCTTTACTTTATGGTTCATTATCAAAACGTTATATTCTCTCTTTGTCTTTTAAATAACTATGTAGCTTTTTGTATTTGGTTTTAAAATCTGTCACTGTTTTAGGCAGACAACTGCCTTTGATCCTATTTAAACAATGCTTTTACGTTTTTTGATGTTTTTGACAAACTTCTCCAAATTGAATCTTAAATGAAGCCTTTTGATTTCATAGTAACTTGGGTTTTCCCAGAAGGCTCCCAGCAAGCTCAAAAGAATTTGTTCTTTCTGTTTATAAACAGAGAGAGAAATTGAATTAATTAGGCTTCTTGCACAGGAAGTAGATGATAGCTAACTTTCTTTCACCTTATGTCTGGGTCAATAGATGTCATTACCTTAGACCTGCCAGAAAAATGTAGGAGACTTGGCAATCCAGTGTGACCCGAGAGCATGCTGTCAGGCCAGTCCTGGGTGTGCACTGTGTGTACTGAGCCCCGTCAGTCTTCACCACAGCCCTTCGACAGCTCCTTTCTTACTCTGGTGCTTTCTGGAAGGTTCTGCATAGAGCTATAACACACTGCAAGAGGATCCATGGAAGAAGGGGAAGGGCAGCATTTGGACAGCTTCAAGGTCTTGAATTTGGTTGGACGGAATTGTCAGAATAATGGAACTGACCAATCCAAGAAATAATTTTAGGACTTTTTGTTTGAAACCAATCCTTTGATGTGCTGTTTCCTAGATTCAAAGAGCCCATGTTCTCTTTTTCACTGGAGCTTTCTGAATGGTTGGCAAAGTATGCTTTTGTAAACAAAATGAAATGAGAAACTTTTACTGCATATTCTAACTTTTGTGGAATGTTGTGATGGCGGTTCTGTTCTCCACTAATAGGACACATCAGGCGGTTCCTTGGCCCAGAGGAGCTTTTCAAAGTCTAATCTGAGATTCCTTGTTTCCAGACAATTCTAATAGGCTACAGCTGACCTTACAGAGCCAGTAAGCCTCCTTTGGTATCACTGATGCTGACTTGAAGGTCCTTTGTGGGACTGGGCAAAGGCTTTGGCTGTGTGAACCATGAGCCCAAGTTCAAAGAAGCTAGTTTTACTCTGCAAACTGCTTAGTCGTTGTGTTTGCCTCTGCAGGAGCAGGTGATTCCAGAAAACTGCTTTTAGAGAACTCCACTGACCCCAGACAGTGGCTCCAGCCCTTTCCAGCGCCTTCAGCTCTCATTTTCCCTCTAAACCATTTTTCTTTCAACACCTTCCTATGATTTTTCAAGCTAATGTTTCCATTTTTATTCCACTCTTATTATTTGCAATCACTGAAAACCGAGGCTGCCTCTTTCTTTGAGTCCGTCAAGTTGGATCTAGAAAAGCTACTACAAGCTTTAGAGAAGCCATCACTCCTACATTTGCTGACAATTGTCACACTGAGCTACATAGCCACTGTCCTGGGACACTTGAAGATACCACCAAGGATATTCTAGCTGAAACTTCAAGAGGCAAGGGTGATACTGCCCTCACAATGCAGGGGTGGTGGGAGCTGGAAGTCAGAAGCCTTTTCTGTGTTTTGTTTTTCCTGGTATGCAATTTGTTCTGACTATTGACCTTTGGTTTTTTGTTTGTTTGTTTGTTTCCATGGAAACATTTGTTAAGTCTCTAGATGCACCAAACAGAGATGTAACTTGTGTGGAAACCTTGCAGTGCAGCCTCTTGAAGTGACACCTGCACCGAGCGAATGTGGCATCCTCACTAAGGCAATATTCACAGCCTGTTTATACCAGTATCAATATTTTCCAAAAGAAAGCAATGTTGTCCAAATATCAGAACTTACTGGAGAACATAGCAACAACATAAGCCACTGTGCCTTGTTGGAAGAGGCCTTATTTACTGCAGCCTTTGTAAATGACAGCAGACGTGGATTCTCTAGCTAGATTTGTATGACACCGTCATAGGGCCACAGGCTGCTTACTGATAAATGAGAGGTAGTGTGTTCCACTCCCCAACACTTTTGCAGTCTGGAGAAAATCTCAAACCCAGCTACACTTTAGGAAGACAAAGACTGGCTGGAAAAGCATGTCTTTCTTTTGTTAAATATAGGCACCGAACACTCAGAATTGAGCTGCGATCCTATGATGGTGCCTCCTTAGTTTCTTAGTTGTTAGATTCACCAGACTACTCATTGATCTTGAGAACCAGATAGCCAAACCACATAACCACTGCTACTCCAAGCATCTATTGGGATTCTGGTTTTTGACGTCCCGTGCACATAGGAAAGGAATGTGATATGGCCATCAGTAATACCTAACAGCTGGAGACAGTCTCAATTCACAGAGAGAATAGCCAGAGGAGAGCAATGACTGTTAAATGGAAATAAAATTAAACAGGGAGGCCAGGACTGACCTATGCCTGAGTTGGCAGCTGCATCGCCGAGATACGCTCAGAGGCTGTTTTCTTAGCAGCTGCTGCAAGCCTCAAGCCATGGATGACAGCTTGGCGTATTGTAGCCAGTCAGCAACAGATATATAGCTCTCTACCCTAACCAATGAGAGCATCTCAGTGGATGTCCCCAGCACTGCGGGAGCCTGCTGGCCACTCTGGTGAGACTGTGTTTAGTCTTGTCTCCTTGTTCAGCAACAGATGGTTTTCCACTTAACAGAATTTTCACATCAAGAATATCTCTCTGCATTTCTTTTGACATTACTGGGCTATTTCCTGCATGTGCTGTTACTAGTTATTGTTATGGGTTAGTTCTGTTTTCTCCTGAAGCCTATGTAATTTGTCTATTGCTCTTGACAGGAATCTGATATTACACCTCTATATTCACCATGCCCAGTGTGCTCATTAGTTTTGTCAATTTGACACAAGCTTGAGTTACCTAAGAAAAGAGAACCTCAACTGAGGAGCTACCTCTATCAGACGGGCCTTTGGGTACAACTGTGGGGGCATTTTGGTTAATGACTGGTGTAGGAAGGCCTAGCCCCACTGTGAGCAGTACTACCTCTGGGCAGTGGTCCTAGGTTGTATAAGAAAGTAAAATGAGCAATCCAGCAAGCTGCATCCCTACATGGCTTCTGCTTCAGTTCCTGCCTCTAAGGTATTGCCTTGAGCTCCTGCCCTGACCTCCTTTGACTGATTAAAGCCTATAAGATGCATTAAACCCTTTCCTCCTTATTTTATTTTATCACAGCAACAAAAATAAAGTAGAACAAAAATTTTTACCAGAGAATAGGATATTGTGATAGACCTGCCTATGTTTTGGGGAAGGATTGTAGGAATGTTTGGAAATTTGGTCTGGAAAAGTCATTGACTTTTTGGAGCTTAATGGGCTATTGTGGAAATTTAAATGCTGTTGTTGAGAGAAATGAAGATGGTAGAGGCCTGGCTTGTGAAGTTTCCGAGGGTAACAAAGATTCCCTTGGGGCCCTTCAAGAATCTTTAACATTTTAAAAAATTTATTCCTCTCCCTCCATTCTCCCAACTTCTACTCTCTCCCAGATACACCTCCCTGTCTCCTCCCCCAAAAAGAGCAGGCCTCCCAGGGACATCAACCACACATGGCACAACAAGATACAATAAGACTAGGCACAAACCCCCACATCAAGGCTGGATGAGGCAACCCAGTAGGAGGAAAAGGGTCTTAAGAGCAGACAAGCATCAGAGACATTCCCACTGCCACTTTTGGGAGTCCCCCCAAAGAAACGAAACCTTTGCTTTACTGGGGGAATCAATGTTGTTTAGCTGGGGTTGAAGACTCAGCTATGATTAACATCATTTGGGTGAAATACCCTGGGAAGTATTTCCTCAGGGTCAGCACATCAAAACTGTGGTCCAGAGGGCGCCAAGGCTGCATCTCAAGTGGTGGCTGAAGTTGGGAGTATGCAAGTGTCTCCTATGTGGTACTGATATTGGTGGTATGGAAGCTGCAGGATTGAAGGGGTCATTGAAAGAAGCTGAGGCTTTGCAGTGTGAGAGGTCAGGAGATGTCTTTGGTACAGTGGAAATACCAGAAAGAGTTCTTCTGAGAAGTTAAGGCATGGCACTATGGGCAGGATAGGAATCTTTGAAGCAGCCAGGAGAAGCCATTGTTGAAGATGCTGCCTCTGTAGTTGTCAAGAACCTAGCATATTTGAGATGCCAGGACTGAGGAATGACCACCAAGGAAAGCAGCAGGTGGGAAAGCAGCAGGTGTAGAGTGGAGCTGGCCTGAGTCTGGTTGACAAGCTGTGTGTGCCATGGATGGCAGAGCTGGGGAGGAGGATCTGATAAATTCTTTGGAACCCAGAAGATGTAAATGTGTTCTAGATTTTGGAATGAACTATTTACATTGTTGGAGTTTGAGTTTGCCTAAGTGTTTTATTCTTTTGTCCTGGGTATCCTCTTTTGGAGTAAGACATTATTTAACTTGCTTTTTTATTTCATAGGATCCCACAGTTGAACTTTTGATATTTTTTAAAAAAGAGATATTGAACTTTTAAAGTATTTGAGATTTTAAAAGACAATGGGACTTTAAAAATAGTACTGTTTTTTTTATTGTGATAGTAACATGATATCATAGGGGATAAACAAAGCAGGAAAGGTTATGGTTTAATACTGATGTGTTTGTATGTCATGTTGATAATCGGCCAGTTATGCTGGTTAGGTTTTGTTGATACAAACTAGAGTCATTTAGAAAAATGTAACTTCAGTTGAAGAATTGGCTCCATTAGATTGGTTTTTGGGCAGGTGTGTGGGACATTTTATTGAATAATTTGTTGATGTGGGAAGGGCAATTCCACTATAATTGGTAACATCCCTGGCTGGTGTACCTGGGTTGTATAAGAAAGGAAGCTGATCAATCAGGTTACTTCACTCAATATAATCCTTATAGTTTCATCTATTTACCTGAAAATTTCATTTTTCTTTACAGCTAAATAGTATTCCATAGTGTATATGTATCACATGTTCATTATCTATTCATCAGTTGAAGGACATTTAGGTTGTTTATGTTTCTTGGCATATGTGAATAGAGCAGCAATAAACATGGCTTAGCAACAACCTGTGGAATAGGGCGTTGAGTTCTTTGAGACCAAGAAATGATATGTCTGGGTCATATGGACGAGAAGATTTGTTTTTATTTTTACTTTTTTGAGAATTCGATATATTCATTTCAGAGTGACTGCACCAGTCTGCATTCCAACAGTGGATGAGTTCTCCCAACAGCAGTGGATGAGTGCTCCCAACAGCAGTGGATGGGTGCTCCCAACAGCAGTGGATGAGTGCTCCCAACAGCAGTGGATGGGTGCTCCCAACAGCAGTGGATGAGTGCTCCCAACAGCAGTGGATGAGTTCTCCCAACAGCAGTGGATAGATGCTCCCAACAGCAGTGGAGGAGTGCTCCCAACAGCAGTGGATGGGTGCTCCCAACAACAGTGGATGAGTGCTCCTCTTTCTCCACAACCTCGTCAGCATTTGTTGTCAGTTATTCTGTTGATCTTAGTCATTTTTAGTGGGGTGAGATAAAATCTCAAAGTTATTTTACTTCATATTTCCCTAATTCTAAGGATGCTGAACAATTTTGAGGTATTTATTTTAATTTATGTTATTGAGAATTATATGGATTCCTAGTTCATTTTAAATTGGTTTGTTTCATTGACTCTTTGTTTCTTGAGAGTTTTTTTGTATATTCTGGGTATTAATTCTCTGTGAGAATGGCAGCTGGCAAAGATTCTCTTCCATTCTGCAGGGGTCTTCTTCACTTGATTGTTTCCTTAACTGGACAGAAGTTTTTTTTAGTTTTATGAGGTTCCAATTGTCAATTGCTAGCCTTAGTTCACTGGCAAATGGAGCCCTGTTCAGAAATCCTTTCATACACCTATATCTTATAGAGAACTGCCTTTGTGTTCCAGCAGATTTAGTGTTTCAGGTTTCAAGGTGAGACCTTTGGTTCACTTGGATCTAATTTCATTCTTCTGCATGTAGAAATACAGTTTTCCTGGCACCATTTGTTGAATATGCTATTTTTTCTTCAGTGTACATTTTTCTTGCCTCTTGGTCATATGTCAGGAGGCTGTAGTTAAGAGTGATCTTGCTTGGGTCTTCTATTTTATCCCATTGGTCTGCATATCTGTTTTTGTGTCAATACCATATTGTCTTCATTATTATGGCTCTACAATATATCTTGTAGTCTCAAATGGCAATTCCTCCAGTGTTCTTATATTTTGCTAAGATAGATTTGGCTATCAAAGTCTTTTTTGGTTCCATACAAATTTTAGATATTTTTTGTTTTTGTGAAGAATCTTTCAGGCATTTTGTTTGGGACTGTGTTGAATCTGTAAATTGCTTTTGGTAGGATAATCATTCAGCCATTGCTTGTCTTTTAGGGGTTGAGGGCTGGCCCTTATTACAGAAGACACCACACACTTAGGACATATGACTTGGATGACTCAAGCTGGTACTGACCTGAAAGCCTCTTTCCTGTGGTCCCGCTTCCATAGTTTCAGAAAATAATTCCAAGGGAGGAAAGCAATTAAACTATCCCAGTTAGCTGCAGCACCTATGAACCGCAGCAATTACCAGCATAAAGGTGCAAAATGTGGCAACAGCCAACAGCAGTCTAATTGGACTTACAGACTACACAACCAGAGCGAAATCATGCCTGGTACTGGAATTCTGGCCAGTTTCCCAGGGTTAGTGAGGCCATGAACCTTAGAAAAGAGCCCACTAGCATCATGTTGCTAGATCAGCATAATTCCTTATACCCACAGGTAAGTAGCAACTACCCCTCACTAAAGAGCTTCTCTTTATGGCAAATGGAGATCATCATAGAAAATCCCAACTGGTCACAAGAGATATTGGGGAATCCCGGCCCCACTAGATATATCTACATTACAGCTCTTGTATCTATGGCTCAGGAAACACCTTAGAAGAAGAAATGGGAAGAGCCAGAACACCAGCATGTCTCCTAGGAATGACCGCATAAAGACTAGCATGATAGCAATATCAATGGACATCCTATGGGAAAAGTTTGTTGGCTGACACCCCTCAACAAAGAACTACAGCCAACTATTCACTGCTTGCAGAAGGAGAATCTGTCTTTCCCAGGGATGGGACCTCTTATTGGTTGCTCAATGCAGAGTGAAGACTGAAACCATATACACTCAAACAACAAAACAGACTCACCAGGTTGTATTTATTTATATTTGTGCACACACAAATATGTAACAAATATAAGCAAAGGAGGCTATCAACTTGAGGACAGAGGAGAATGGAAAGGTTTTAGAAGAGGCTTCCTGGGAGAGTGTGGAAGAAGGCAAGGGTGATGGAGAAGTGATATAATTCTGCTTTGATTAAAACCATTGAAAAAGAAAAAGAAAAGAAGCTAGTAATTCATGAAGAGCAAGCCAATAGGCACTATCACTCCATGGTCTCTGCTTCAATTCTGCCTCTAGATTCTTGCCTCAAGCTCTTACCCTGGCTTTCCTAGATGACCAACTCACAGCTGTAAGGTGAGATGAAACTTCTCATCCCAAATTGCTTTTGGTCTGTGTTTTATTAACAGAAATCAAACAAAGATTGATTTCCCAGTTAGCAAGATATAATATCAAGAATGATCTCTGAATTTCTTTTTGACATCACTAGCTCATTTCCTACATGCATTGGTTACTGGTTACTTTTGCACTTTACATTTGTTATGGGATGCACATTTTCTATTGCTCCTGCTGCACACATAAACTGTGCACTGTTTACCCTATTATCACTGTGCCCAGGATTATATAATTGTGCTTCAGGTGCAGTATACCCCTTCCTGAAATGGGGACTCATCTTGTTCTGATTATTTCTGGAATTGCCATATCCACTTAGGATATGGTGTTAGAAATAATCATATAACTTAGTTTGAACAATGAGTGTGTTACATGTGAGCATGTCTGTGTGAAAGAAGAAACTACTGATGACCCATCTCCTTGGAATTTTGAATAAAAGAGCAGGCTGCATTGAACACAGAACCAGCAAGCAATAGGCATGCTGACAGGCAGTTAGATAGATGATAGATAGATAGCAGACAGATGGAAAGGCATATAGGCTTACAGACAGAATACTACCATGAATATGGACCAGGCAGACCCTGTGTGACTTTAGGGGTCATAGACTCTGAGATGGGAGCTGACTAAGGGCTTCTTAACCCAGTTGAGATCAGGCCAAACATCAGCCTCCAGAGCCTCATGGTGCTACATACTCTTCTCTATTTATTTAACATGTAGATGGTTTAGACTAGAACAGAGACAGAGCTCCAGTATTGAAAGGCTTTACCATGACAGTCATACCCCAGCTCTCCTGTCCTGTTGCCACATGCCCATATATCTGCTTCTCCCTGTCTTCTCCCACTTGCCCTTCAAGCACTGACACATTATATATTCTGGATGGACTCTGCCTCTCTCTTACTGTGTCCCAAACCTCTCCACTCTGGCTAAGCCCCTGATCCTCTCTGAGTCTGACTGAAGAGACTCTCTTCTTTCTAAACATGTGGGAAATGCCTCCTTCCTGTCCCACTTGCAGAGGGTCCTTCTCCTCTGCCACTCTTCTTGCCTGCTAGTCTGATGTCTTCCTCAATCCAAGGCCTTTTTCCCCAGGATCATCCTTTCTCAAGCTGTACTCATGCCCAAGAATGTGCACCAAGAACCCTGCTGCTGTCTTCCTTCTGCCCTGCCTTGGATACATCATTAAATGTCATCACACTGTCCCTTCACACATGCACTGCCTTTTGTGGTGAATGTTCCTCCAAGGGCATCCCACCCTCCAGCCATGGACCAGTTCCTTCCTGTTCCCCAGGCATCAGAGGTTCCATACTAATGTAGGCACCATCTCAGTGTCCACTGAAGCATGTGAGCCAATTGAGAATACAAGTAGCAGGAAGAATGGGAAGAAGACAGTACATGAAAAATCCACACATTTAGTGCTCTTTAGTTTTCAAAATTAATCTACCAACTTGAGAAAATATAGGAATCAATGCTAGTCTTGTGGGTGTTGGGGGTGGGATACCACGGTGTTAGAGTCTGTGTAACTTGTGTTTGTGTATACATTTTAAGAGATAGCCTTACTGTGCAAAATTGTTAAAAACCACTGTATCACCATTGGTCAACAGGATGTAATTTCAGTTCTCAGCACTTGAAGCATCCTAGCCCTTCCAAGCCCAGACCACAATGTTGGTTTTGCTCACACAGACTCACAGTTTCTAGTAAGGCTCAGAAGCCAAGAGAAGCCCAATGCTACTGTGCCCCATGATACAGAGCTCATTTCCAGAGATGCTGTCACTCTTTCAATTGGTCATCTAGTTACGGCCCCAGCTCCCCACTAACAACAGTAGGTCCGTGTAGGCTATAGACTCCAGCCTTATCCTCCTAGCAAGGCTGAGACTCTCAATGGTGCCTCCTCTCTAGGTTCTTCAGACTATTATTCATGACCAGGCACAATGCTATGCAGAGTACAGACACATGATTAGACATTGATAATGTTCTAGATTATCACATAACAAGTGCAAGAGTGATCAATTTGTCTTAAATGGTAAGGAAGTTTGGGGATTAGTTATAATTCAGAAGTTTGTCCTCAGATTTCATCTTTGATGGTCCAAAGAACATGCCCATGTCTCCTTATAGGGAATAAACAACTATATCACAAGTCACATTGCAAGGGCATGGATTTTAAAACAAATGAAAAGAAACAAAGCCAAAGCTTATTTTCTGTCTCTTTTCTGCTGTGTCATAGTCCAGGCTGCCATAAGCCACAGAGGAGCACTGGGCATGGCTCAGAGGCATCAAGAGCAGCATAATGCCTGAGAGGTGCACTTTCAGAGACAGTGGCAAGGAGCTGTGAGTTTCCCATGAGCTAGGTGGCTCTAGTTCTGTGTGTTATTGGTTGCTGTCTTTCTGCTCTGGACTGTGTCTCTACCCCAGCAAGCTAGAAAGGAGAGCTGTACAACAGCAGTGACACCCATGGTCCCAGTCCCTTTTTATGTCTCTCTCCATGTAATTCCTTGCTCTCAACAAGACCCCATCAGTCACAACATCTACCTGTGGAGCATGCTGTACTCTTAGGAATACAGCCTCAGACATAGCAAAGAATGCAGTCTGCCAACAGTAAATCAGAAGTGAGAGCGAGGGTCCCAATAATACTTTGAAGAAGTATATAGATGGAGAAATAGTTGCCTACCTATCTCAGATTTCCTCACTGACAAACACATGACTACATGTGGGATACACTAGTCACCAGTCAGGGGTAGCAACCATTCTCAGAGCTTATTTTGGGGGTTAATATGTTGGTGATCCAAATTCTCAGTAAGGTGTGTATGGCTCATGAAACTATTTTCCACTGTCTCCCCATGATAAAATGGAGGCAAGAGCACCTTATCTCCTGGGCGAGGCTTAAGGGAGATAATCCACTGGCAGAACTGGCCATGGTGCTGATGGTGTGTGCTAGGAGGATGAGGTCCACACTGGGTTCATAGCCACTGTTTCAGGTTTAATGAAGCTGCCCAGGGGCTGGTGATTCTCTTCTCCACTGTCTCTGGGGACTGTAGGAAAGGGTGATCAACCAGCAGGCACAAACGTTGACCTGGAGAAACAGGCTCTATATCATCCCTCAGTACCCATGGGGACTACTTCCAGGATCCTAGGACCTAAAAATTAGCTCAAGTCCTTTATGTAAGTGTTGCAGTATTTGCATATAACCTATGCACATCCTTACATATGCTTACATCGTCTCCAGGTGGCTATGTTAACCAGGACAATGAAAGCTCCATGTAATAGTGGTTATGCTGCATTGTTTAAGGGAAAATGACAAAAACCATCTGTCCATGTTTCTTGACATCATGTCCTCTTCTGAGGACATAGACCCTCCAGGGATAGACATCCTCCTTATACTGCCCCCGTCCCTGGTTTACCCAGGAGATGTCATCTATTTCTTCTTCCCAGGGAGATCCATGCATCCCCCTTAGTGTCCTCCTCGTTACCTAGCTTCTCTGGAGCTATGGATTATAGCCCACAAAGATGACCCCAGCTAAATCTCCTAGCAATAGTCGAGAGGGTACCTGAATTGGCCTTCCCCTGTAATCAGATTGGTGACTATTACAATTGTCATCATAGAGCCTTCATCCAGTAACTGATGGAAGCAGATGCAGAGATCCACAGCCAAGCACTGGACTGAGCTCTGGGAATCCAGTTGAAGAGAGGGAGTAGAGATTATATGAGCAAAAGGCTTCAAAATCGTGATGGAAACCCACAGAGACAGCTGACCTGAGCTTGTGGGAGCTCACGGACTCTAGACTGACAGCTAGGGAGCTGGCATCAGATTGACCTAGGGCTTCTGCATCTGGGTGACAATTGTGTAGCTTGGTCTATTTGTATGACCCCTAGCAGTGAGGCCAGGACCTGTCTTTTTGGAACCTATTCCCTATGATGAGATGCTTTATTCAGCCTTGATGCAAGGGGAGGAGCTTAGGCCTGCCTCAATTGATATACCATGTTTTGTTGACTCCCATGGGAGGCCTTACCCCTTCTGAATGGAGACAGAGGAGGAG
>LOJH01020393.1:0-13753 GCA_001685095.1 Ellobius talpinus
TCAGCGTTTATTTAAAACATGATTGACAGAATATAGACAATTCTCCCGCACCAGTGGGGGGAGAACTAAACTGAATGCTGGGAAAAAGCAGAGCCGTGAGATGGCACGTAGCCGCCAGAGGGAAAATATGTGAGTTGCCAGCTGGAAACTTGCAGGTAGGCCATGAGCCTTGTGGTAAAATATAAAATAATGGAAATGAGTTAATTATAGATGTAAGCACTAGCTAGCAATACACTTAAGCTATTGGCCAAATAGTATTGCAAATAATATAGTTTCTGAGTAATTATTTCATGGTCTGGGCAGCAAGAAATGAACTAGCAGCATCTCTTAACATAAGGGGAAACAAGCGTTGATTGGACAATCCCTGTGAACCAGAAGCCCTATTGGATGATGGGAATATTGACCTGGATGAGAAGAATCTGTGCTTAGGGAATTTGGGTGGATAAGGAAGACAGGTGAGTGCTGAATGGTATAGTTGGTATAGCAGTCAAGAATCACAGGTGCCTGTGATGGATAAGGGGCAGGGCAAGTAGCCTATGACCATCCCAGTGCAAAGAGATGCCAAGGTAGGATCTTAAGGGGTAATGAACTGGATGAGTTACAGGAAGAAGCTGCTGCAGAGATGCAGGAGTGAGATCATGCAAATCTGGATGAATGGTTAGATTGGTAACTTGGAAATTTACGCGGAGTCTGCTTGGGCGAACGGTGAGCCTGGTATGTTCACATCTGAGTTATTGCCTGCATGCACTGATCAGGTGCTGTCCTGAGGACCCTCCACTGCCACACCACTGAGGCCTTCTCCACTGTGAAGGACTCATCTGTCTCCATTCTCCTGCCCATTGTCATCAACCTTACTCACCAACTCACCATGCCCTGGTGTTGTGAACTATATTGTTCTCTGTCTCTGTCTGTCTGTCTGTCTGTCTGTCTGTCTGTCTATGTATATCTCTTTTTCTCTTACACACACACACACGTGAGTTGTGTCCTTCCTATCCATCCATCCATAGAGTCACCTTCCACATGAACAGTAGCAATCGGAAAGCAATCATCTTTTCTTCCTCAATACAATAGCCGAGTTTGCTGATGATGTTTGTTGCAACAACAAAAATCATGTCATGAAAAAAAATGGGACTACTGCCAAAGGAAAGGAGGGAAAGCCTATTTAAATAAACTCAAGTGGTTCAGATACTATTGAAGGTGCCCAAAACAAAAGTGTACTTGTGTTTCCTGGCTCTCTGCTTTGCCCATGCCATGGAGAAGAGGGTACCACATTGGGATGAGAGGGCCTCTAGTAATAGACCCTGTGGCCTGCGGGAATTCAGATGATGGTGTGACTTCTCTGGCTCCCACTGTGAATTGTGAGCATTAATGAGAACAGCTCTCTGGGACTGTCATTAGTTCTCAACTCAGTGAGAGCAGGTACTCCTGGAGGACCTGAGTGACTTTAAGAAAGAAAGACATGGGCAGATAAAAAATAAGCTGCCATGCGAGTAGGTCCTGGGGAGAGCCGCCTTCATCCCTTACTATGTTAGTGCTCTCCCAGATTGTGGTCCTGTTTGATGTATCCTCACATCTGCCCTGCAGAATGAGCATTGTTAGGTGCCTTTGATAGAGGGGAAAAGTTAACTGTCATGGTTTATAAATAAACAGCAAAGCTGGAATCATAATCCAGGTTACAGAGGGAGTTAGGAGTCTGTAACTGAGCTTTAACCAGAAAGACAGATCATTGTGAGTATTGGTGAGGCTGAAGGGAATCCATGCCCATTGCTGGTGGCAATGTAAAATACTGCAGTTACTTGAAACAATCTAAGAGTTCCTCCAACAGTTAACTCAACACCTAGATGTACGTCTAGGAGGAACAAAATGGGTAGCCATAGGAAATCTGCACACAGATGTCCGCAGTAGTACAGTGGAATCCATCACCACAAAGGGGTGAAACTATCTCCTACATTTCCTAAACACAGGCATCTGTGTGGTAGAATATTGGTCAGCAATAAAACATAAGAAATTACCAAAAGATAACGTCATGTGGATGAATCCTGAAACATACTAGAAGAAAAAAGCCAGCCACGGAAGAATGCAAATAGAATGATGTCATCTACTGGAAATGTCACACATGAGCAAATCTAGGCTTTAAAAGCATAACAATGGCCATTTGTGGCCGTCATATCCAGCAAGATGAATGGGAGTGGAGTTGGGCTCATATTGGAAAAAATCTGGAATGATTATTGATGGGTGTCGGCTCTTTGGAGGGCGATGAGAGAAATGTTTCAGAATGGACTATGGTGAATGCTTGTCTGAGCCTACTAAATGCCACGGAACCACACACTTTAAGTGAGCCAATTATACATCAGTTGTATCTCAATGAAACTGTTTTTTAAAGCATTGATAGAGTATTAAAAGAGAAACAATGCAATAATAAAAAAGAAATCAATCATGATCTTCCCAAGAGATTTTTTTCTTTCGCTCATTAAAATAAATATTGGGCTCACGTTATATGTGAGGCACATAGCTACTATAAACACATACGTGGAAGGACTGATAACAATTTGGGGAGCCCTTAGGGAGAAGATGACTATGACCAGAAGAAATCATGGGACCTTTAATTGCACTTGTAAAGTTTCCTTTTAAAACTCCTCACGACTGATGTGGGATTCCCCTCTGTAGGCTGTGAACCATTGGTTAATGAATAAAGCTGTTTTGGCCTACCAGCAGGGCAGAATATGGTAAGGCAGGAATTCCAAGTAGAGATAGAGGGGAAAGTAGACCAAGATCAGGAGACGCCATGTAGCTGCCAAAGGAGACAGATGCCCCAGAACCTTACCAGCAAACCACGAGCCTCATGGTAAAATATAAAATGATAGAAATGGGTTAATTTAAGATGTAAGAGCTAGTTAGAAATACACTTAAGCTATTGGCCAAACAGTATCGCAATTAATATAGTTTGTGTGTGATTATTTCAGGTCCAGGTAGCTGGGAAATGAACGAGCAGCCTCTGCCCACACACAATTGGTTTTATTTTATTTTTCATTAAAAAAATATAATGAGCTGGGTGGTGGTAGTACATACCTTTAACCCCAGCACTCAGGAGGCAGAAGCAGGTGGATCTTTGTGAGTTCAAGGACAGCCTGGTCTACGAAATAAGTTCCAGGATGGTCAGAGTTACACAGAGAAACCTTGCCTTTGAGATTATGATGGCTAAGTGGGATTGCAAATGTAAGGGGATTTAGAATCACCATGGAAACACACCTGTGGGCATGTCTGCAGGAGAGTTTCTAGATGGGGTTAATCAAAGAGGGAAGGCTCATCCTGAATTTGGGGTACCATTCCATGGGCTGGGATTGTGCACTGAATAAGAAGGAAAGAGAAGTGAGGAGCAACGGCAGCATCCAAACTCTCCGCTTCTTGAGTATAGACGCAATGCAGCTCCTGCCTCATGCCCCTGCCATGGTTCCTTCTTTATCATGGAGGACTATACCCTTGCACTGTGAGCCAAAGGAAGCTGGCTCACAGAAACTCCTTTGCTGAGTTGATTTAGTCAGGTATTACATCCCAGTGGGAAATAACTCATAGAGAGATTGCTATACATTCACACATGGTTGTGGGGCAATTCATAGAGTGCCTTGTGCATGCTCCCCGGTGTTTTCAGTGGCAGCGTCTTGGGAAGGTATGAATGCTAACACGACGGGTGGAAGACCCACCAGCTTTATCCATATTCTCATTGGATTGTGCTTGCCTACATCTGTGTTAATGGCTGTATAATTTTATTGCCTCTAAAGAGTTTGTCCATCTCTCAGCACAGTCAAGACAAAGGACATGTCTGTCACTGCAGAATTCCTCCTCATCACACATATACAACACATACAACAGACATACACACACACATACATTATTTTATAGGGGTGTATCATGCACTACTGCACATACATGGTGGTCAGAGGACAACTTTCCAGAGCTGGCTGTCCCCTCCCACCATATGCCTTCACCTGCTGAGCCATGTATTTGCCTTCCCAGCTGCCCTTTTTCTAACTCCACATCCCCCACCCCTGGTTCCATTCATCTCCTGTCACTAACCGCTAACCCATGCTCTATCTATAAAAAATTGTAACTTCTAAAAATCAATGGACTCATACAATATCTATGTTTATAAATATGGCCTTTCTCATTTGGCATAATTCCCTAGAGATTCATCCAAGTGTTGGACACATTGCTAATTCATTCAGTTTGGGTGTTGAGGAAAGGGAAGAGGCATGGGATAGACAGATTCCATGTGTCTTAGCATTTGGCCACCGAAGGATGTCTGCAATTAAAGATTACCTGCTTTAAATCTCCTCTTGGGTGATAGGCATGCAGACTTTCTCTGTATTCTTTCTTTATCCCAGAGAATGCTTAATTCAAGTAGAAGAAAAGAAAGGGATGTCAGGAATGCTGGGTCATCCTCCGACCTGATCATCTGCTCTTGTATACAGGAAGTGGTGCTTGGGAACCAGATGGCTTGAGGTTCTAGACTTCACATGGGAGCACAGAAACCAATAAAATCTCCCATGGTCCTTGAGATCAACTCAGAATGGGAGCAAAGAGCTGCCTGAAAGCCGGGAATATGGAACGCCAATTGCAAAGGTGAGAATCTTCTTCTAATGAGGTCAACGCTGCTTGGGACTTCTGCTGCCTGCGAGTAGATAATGAGGCCCAAATACTATCTGTTTCTGCCAGGTGCAGAGCGGAGCCATGCGGAGCCCTGGTTTCCTGTGTGCCTCCCACACTGCTCTCACTGTGGCTTTCGCCTCCTTTGCTTAAATCCTTGCAAATATCTGTTATGACTTCCATAGCCCTGGGAAAAGCAGAATGAGAAAAAGGAGCCATGCCACAAGCATCCAGTGGGGGCTCACCCAAGGCTCAAACACTTCCTTACAAGAGCTTCCAGCTTCGAGATCATCTCTGCTCCTTATCTGCCCAGAGAATAGTGACACACGCTAGGAGGGTCACATCAGTGTGACGATTCTTGCTATGGGGCAGAGGCAAAAGCAAGGCAGTCATCCTAAGATGTTAAGGCAGCCTACATAGTGGGAGAGTTCACCTTCCAGGAGTCCCGGAAGATTGATCAGGGTTTAGAGAACTCACAGTATCCAAGGATTGGAGCCCACTCCGGGTCTCTCAGACCAGACGTGGTATCAGAAAAGTCCAAATAACACACGCTTCTCCTGACATGGGCAATGGATTCAAGGCTCCCTAGTGTCCACCTGCTGCTCTGGGATCAGTCTCTAGCTTGGCCACTTATCCTAGAAAGGTCACCCCCAACCCCATCGCCGCAAGTCAGATCCCACAGTCTCTCCAGCCCATGCAGCTCTGTCTGGAGTACCCACAGTACCACACCTCTTCCAAGATGCAACAGATCTCACCCACCAGAGGCCCCTTGTGTTGGTCCAGGAGAAAGTACACAGCAAACACTGGCTGCCTGCACTGTGCTCTGAAGAGCAGGAGATGGTTTTCCCATTACTAAGCTAGCTTGAGTTTTCCGTGCTTCTAGATTCCCCATCCTTTCTGTGTGTGCTTCCACTGCATACACGAGGAGGTGAGGAGAGAACAGGGGTTGAGTGGGTGGGGGTGCAGACTAAAGAGGTGGACAGAGCTGTAGCTCATCCTCCAAGGTCAGGCTGGATGTGCAGGGCCTTTGTCCTGACACGTTCTATACAGAGACTAAGAACTGCTTAGCTGCTGTTCCTTGCTGTAGAAGACAGGCCTGTGGGGAAACGACTGGTGTCAGAAGCCCTTCTACCTGGCTCTGTGGAGCACAGTGACACTCCTCTACTCTTTGGTACACGGACCTGCATGTTGTCTTCTGTATGGCATGGATGTGGTAAAGGTGACTTGCCTGTCATACCTGAAGCACTTAAGCCCAGACAGGAGTCGGGTTGGCAGCTGAGCTGGGACGACTCTGACAGGGCTGAAAGCTGACAGCCCTGCTCACTGCTAGACAGGAAGCCTTTCTGTCCCTTTCTTGGATCAAGCATGAGCTTTGGAGTGGAATAAGCCTTCCGCCTGCTCTGGGGAAGACCCTATGACACTCAAGGGGACCTAAGTCCAAGGGTAAAAGATAAGCAGGATAAACCTGCCTACACTGGCTTTGCCATCTGTTCACCTAGGGCAATCCCTAATTTCATATGAGCTTCAGTTTACCAGCCTATAAAATCGGTCTTGTCGAGATGGAGTCAGAAGATTCTTGTAAAATGGAGTTTCTAGGGAGAGACTCAGCTTAAAAAAAACCCACTGTTTTAGACAGTATGGAGTGACTTGGAGCACAGCAGAGTTTGGTCCCAACAGGGGTGATGATGATGATAGTAGGAGCGGCAGGAGATGGATGGCCGAGTTGCTTTGAGGGTCAAGAGAAATGATGCATCAAAAGCCAAGTGATCCATGAATGGCAATTGCTGGTTATAAGTAATAGGGGAGAGAGCCAATGGGTGTGGGAGGTCCTTCTATTTGTTGCTTTTATTGGTTAATGATAAAGAAACTGCCTTAGCCTGTGATAGGGTAAAAGAACAGAGCTAGGCAGGGGAAACTAAACTGAATGCCTGGAGAAAGAAGGGCGTTGTCAGAGAGATGGAGACAGATGCTGGGAACCTTAGCCAGTAAGCCACAGCCATGTGGCAATACACAGATTAATAGAAATGGGTTAAATTAAGATGTAAGAGTTAGCCAGTAACAAGTTAGAGCTAATGGGCCAAGCAGTGATTTAATTAAAACAGTTTCTGTGTGATTAATTCGGGGCTGAGCAGCTGGGAACAAACTAGTGGCCCCTTCCTCCAACAGTGATTCTTCAACAGATGCATCACAAGGGTTCAGCTTGCGCAAGCCACTATTAAGGAATTCTTCCAGGCTTTCACTGGGGCAAGAAGGATGCAGACCTATAAACGGGATTTTAGGTGAGGTTAACCTAACCTTCCTTCTTCAACTCTCGCTGCTGCCCCAATGCTGCCTCCTGCAGGCTGCTCTCCTCCAACTCTCCCTGCTTCCCCCCAGTGCTGCCCCCTGCAGGCTGCTCTTCTCCAATGCTCCCTGCTGCTCCCAGTGCTGCCCCCTGCAGGCTGCTCTTCTCCAATGTTCCCTGCTGCCACCTGCAGGCTGCTCTCCTCCAACTCTCCCTACTGTCCCCAGCGCTGCCCCCTGCAGGCAGCTCTTCTCTACCTGTACCACACATACCTAGGCTAGAGACAGCAGGTTGCTCCCTACATGGTGTTAACAGGAACCAAGGGCTGAGGCCTTCAAATGAACTGAAAACCCCTAGCAGATTGAATCCATTTAAACTCCTTGAATATTACAGATCACTCCACACCCAATTCCAGGTGACTCCAAGGGCTCCAGACAATGCATATCTTCATGGGGACAGAGGAAAGAGCTCTCCTAGAGCTCCTCTCTCCGACCCCCAGGACAGACTAGTGGGAAAGGAGGTCCCCCCAAAAGCATCCTTAGCATTGGGCCTTCTGAACAAGTAAGTGCTAGGCTCAGCAGAGGTAGGGAGCTAATGCACTGGCATCTCCAGCTGCCCTCTACATGCCAGGGATTGCAGATTTCATGCAATCCTCCTAACAGCTGGAACAAGAATGGCATTGCCCCACTTTGCAGATGAGGAAACAGAGGTGCCGTGATTAATTTGTCCTGGTTATGTATGCTTTCAATGAGCCTGGCAGCTCTTGATTTTAGGTGTGGCTGATGCCAGTGCCACTGGTCTTTCAGTTACACCAGCCATGTTCTACCAGGGAATCCCTTTAGAAACTTGTTTTTCTTGACTACTCCGTTTCCTGTCTTTATTTTTATTATTTTTTTTATTTTAAGCACTCAGTACTGCACATCTGGTTATATACTGTAGCCCTTGAGGGAACACAAACCATTATAATAATATTTTCTCACCACAATTCCCAAGTAACAATTTTACCCCCTTAGCGACAGTACTGCCCCTGTTGAAAATACATAAATTAAAATGGAGGTTCTCAAAGGTGGTTTCTGGGCTGGGAACTCCCCTCAGCCTAATGCTTAAGAAGGGAACAGAGTAGGTCTGTTTCATTGAGTCGAGTCTTCTTTGCAGGGACCAGCGATCTTTGGTCTGTCCATTCCCTGCTCTTGTCATCATGCCTTGTGCTTCTGGTTCATGCACTCCACTCCCTCTGAGACGCTTTCCTGGCTACCTCTACCTCTACCTGAAGCTGTGTCAGTTCCCTTTCCACACAGCAATGTCAAGCTGTGTGGCTGCGGTCCATATTAGCATCTCTGTCTGTAAGGAGAAGGATCACAACCTACCCATTTGCAAGCAATAGGTGCTCAGAAGATGTGTGCAGAAGAGATGAGCCCAAGCGATAAATAACCTTGCTTACTCTGCCTGCCGTTGCTCTGCAGGCCTTGGTGTTTATTCCAGGCCTGGCTCTGCGGGAGGAGAAACAGGAATTCCTCCAGAATGTGGCATTCATCGGCTATCTTTCTACACACAAACTTCTGTTTATCAGCATCTGTAGGCGGTCAAGGTCCCTTTGGGGCTGAGACAAGCACAAGTCAAGACCACAGAAGGATGATGATAATAATGTTGAAAGACAGATTTTTTATGGTCACAAACATCTCTACTCTCTTGACTTATAGGGCTGACGTAGAAGGAAAACGACATTAACTAGTAGTTGTGTAATGGCCAAGGAAGCCTGAGCTGATGGCATCCACCCATTTATAGCAGTGGAGGCTAACAGTGATCACTTTAGACTTCTACTTTCAGAAACATGGCTTCCTACTCACCCCAAGGAATTCTCCTGATGCTTTAATATATTCATTTAACTGTAAATGTATAGCTCAGTTGGCAAGATGCAGAAGGAAATCCTCAGAGGCCATAATAGCACAAGATAACACAGTATGACATGTGATGGGTGTCCTTAAGGTATCTGATGACCCTTGGTGGTATTGGGGCTTTCAGTTATGAAGCAACAACACAGGAAACAAAGTCACAGATCTTCAAATGGAGGGGAGACAGACAGGCTGGAACCCTCAGATATAGGTAGGGCCCTAAACTTTTGTGTGTTGATGAATTAGAAAAGCCCAGAACCCCACACCTTCTCACCACAGGACATAGCAAGGAAACTTGGCCCTATCCGAGGCAAAGGAAAAAGGAAAAAAAAAGACCCTCTGAGAATTTCCAAGCACAAAATGACCCTTATGTTGTATTACCTTATGGGCAGAAAAAATAGCCCCACCACCCAAAAAAGCCCAAAGTCCAAACTGTATATTTAACTTGAAGCAGCTCTGAGGTGGTTTCCTCTAGAGCAAATGCCCTTTCTGCAGCAGTGAATTTTCAAATCAGGCTTCAAAGAAGCTCCCAAGTTTCCAAATCATGAACTCACACGAATCAAAGAGTACATGCGAAAAAGAGCCTCCATCAGAAGAGGCGGAAGAAACAGTGAAAGAAATGAGCAGCCCTACGCAGGGTTAAGTCCCACAGCAATCAGAATCGGGCAGTAAAATAGCAGGTGCAGTGGGTGCAGATACCACAAGGACTGGGAAAGTTTACATGGAGACCACACTGTCAGAAAAGCAAAGCCAATAAAGAAACAGTAGCTCCTCACAGCTGGGGTTCTAAGTCTGTCTTGCAGTATCAGCATGGGTCAAAAACAAAAGGCTTTCAATCCCAGCACTCAGGAAGCAGAAGCAGGCAGATCTGTGTGAGTTCAAGACCATCCTAGAATACACTTTTGAGGACAGCCAGCGCTACATAGAGCGTTAGTCTCATAAAAACAAATGAGAAGAGAAAAAGAGGTTGGTATATTGGGTAAATCACTGTCTGTCTCCGAGCCTTGATTTCCTCTTCTGTAAATGGAAGGAAGGATGCTCTATTTCAAGTCCGAGTCTTGACATTAGTATTCTGTCATGCTGGAAAGCATCTCCTGGGCTTTGTTTTTTCTTGTTGTGCTACCCCATGGCTATAAGTATCGTACATGAATTTTAGTCCTTGTGATCTTCCAGCAAAGTAGGAACTAATAATATCCATTTTATACAGACAGCCGGTGACTTGCGTGGAGTCCAGAACAGTTAGCCCAGGCTTGGTCCCCACCAGTGTAATTTGAGAGCCTTCTCTCTATGACTTAGTCCATGGCCTCCTACTAGGCTTGGTGCTCAACATTCTCATTTTCTCTGACCTGTTAGGAGTCTGTCATAATAGAGAGCAACTCCTTGGCTTGAATGGGCTACTAGTAGCAACCAGAATAACCGCTCCAGGGACAAGGAAATACCAAGTTAATTATCAATCACCAAGGTTTCTGAGTGCCGTCTACAGGCAATGCCTGTGCTTATTTGATGATTTGGATGAGAGCCTCCTCGGACAGAGGAGCAACCAGTGACCGATTGCTGAGGCTCATCTTCCAAACAGCCACTCACAGAAAATTTTCTGAAAGTCCTTCTCTCGGCCCTGGTTTTCTCATGTGCCAAATGGGGATGGATGATGAGTATGTAATATCACATTCATCTTCTTGTTGGGCATAGAGTGTGCATCCCGCAAATGGTCCTCGCTATAGCTGTGGCTGCTGCCCCGCCCCCCGCCCCCCACTGGGGAGAGGTGGGACTTTGTGGTGGATGACCTTGAGAGAGTTCCAGCCAGCATCCCCCACTTCCCTGCTATATGACTTTAAGTCATTGACTCTCTCTGAGGTGCCACGGCCCCATCTGTGAATCAGAACTCACGGTGTTTAACCTCGCCCGGTAGCTGTGAGGGTTAAATGGGCTGTGAAATGCACAGCACGGTAGTTGACATCCCACGCCCCCCCACCAACAAATGGCTCCTCTCACCCCTGGAGCATCTCTGCACGTGTGGATTTTCCACTGCGGTTACAATTCAAAGAAGCGGAGGATTCTGAGCCTTTGATCGACTTGTTGTTCTTTTCCACCAGGGGAACTTTCGGGAAAGCAATGGGAGGTGGAAGATATCTAAACGTAGTCCTTTCATGCTACGTAAGTCAAGGCAATACAGTCGAAGGGGTCCAAAGTCTCGGAGATGGGCAGTTCGACTCCTGCCTCGGCTGCTTTGGCAAACTGGGCAGGGAAGCACGTGGCTGAAGGTGCAATTAGCAACAGGAAGCAGGCCTTGTGATTTGGTGATTGAAGCACCAAGGATAATGACACGGATTTTCCGTTTGGAATGAATTAGGCATTCAGCTTGCAAGCGGCTGAACACACACACACACACACACACACACACACCTCCCACTGTGCATCACACTCTGGGGAAGCAGGATAGTTAACTAAGGTTGACATGAAGGATAGCATGAAAGGGTTCAGAACCTATGGAGCCAAATCTATAGTACTGGCTGGACTCAAGGCTTCTACGACTAACCCTGCCAGGCCTTAGCATTTAGGCAGACTTCTACACAAGGTTCTGACAATGTCTGCCTAGTCATCACCTCTCAAAAATATGAGATGCCAGGGCCAGAGGAGGTTCCATTTGGGCAAATATAACTATGGGCTTCAGGCTCAGTCAGCAGTACTGTTGGGATTTCTATTCAGATCAACCATTTGCTCTGTCTCAGTCTAAACATGTGCTTTGTTTGTCCGATGATGTTAATTAGAGAGGCTGCTGTTGGAAGATGATGTAGGCATTGGAAGGCAGTGGACAACCCAAGTCTCTAAGCAAATATGGAGGTACAGACTCAATGCAGGAAAAGCAGCCAGGGAAGATGGACAGAGCCTGAGAAGAAAGCCTGAAACCTATGTGAGGTTAGTGTGACCACTGCTGACCTCCGAAGACTCCACATCAATGTAACGGCCTGGATCTCTATGATGCGAGGTTAGCAAGACCACTGCTGACCTCCGAGGACTCCACCTCAGTGCGACAGCCTAGCTCTCTATGAGGCCAGACTCACCATTTCTTCCCAGCGTCATGGTTAAAGGACAAAACAAATGGCACTGCCTTCACCATGTCACAGCTACACCTTCCTGGGCAGGATTTTTCTCTGAGTCACAGCTTAAAAATAGAAAAAGTCTTATGTCATACATGTGCAAAAATATAAGCTTTGTACTGGAGGTGAAGCTCACACTGTGGTCTACCACCGATGTGACACATTGCAAGAGTTCACTTAAATGTACATTCACTCTTGATAGCTGACATCATTGGCACTACGTGTAACAGTGCATTCTTAGCCTCCTAAGACTGATTTGTCCGTGTACATATATATCCACACAAGAACGGGAGTGTCCAATTAAGGATGATTTTTCCAAACTGACCTCATACCCTACTCCCTTTGCCTTCCCTTGTTCCTGTCACCAACCAAGATGGACATCTCTGATAGGGTCTGACCAGCTGAGTATGCCAGAGTCCCTAGTTAGTACCTCTAATGGATAGTAACTTGAGTTTACATCTTCACTGTGGTACTGTTCATGGAAGAGGAGTCAGTGCCAAAGTGGAGACTGGCTGCCATCTCTGGAATCTGCCATAGTATATACCAAAATTTGGAAAAAGAAGCATTTTTTTAGTGTTTCCATTCATCTTTCCATGAGTTAAATAATATTCTTGGAAAGATATGACTATAGGGGTGGAGAGGCAGTATATATGTGTAGTCTGTGTGCTTATGGAGCATATGGATTTGGCATGCACATGCCCACGAAAGGAAGCCAAAATAAGCTACCCAGTGCTCAATTTTATTCCCTTGGAATAGGCTTTCTCACTGAACTTTGAGCTATACTATCAACCAACAAGTCCCAACAATCTTCCTGTTCCTGCCCCTCACAGTACTGCGGTTAGAGGTGCAAACATTCACATCTGACTTTTTCAGTTGGTGGTAAATCCAGATCCCAGTGTTGACACAACACTTGATTTTATCCATTGAGCCATCGCCCCAACCCAGGGCTATGTTTTTTGTTTGTTTTTTTTGTTGTTGTTTATTCCAAAAAGCAATATGTAGCAATCAATACTCAGGTCCAAACTAGGGATGCTAACTAAGGTCAGATGGGTGAGTGGTTAACACAGTCATCAGCATCCTAGGCAGGCTTGCTGGAGTTCTGGATTTGAATCCCAGCTCTATCATTTACTGGGCAGTCTGGAGACTACTAGACATTTACTAGACAGACTAAGGGGTCATAGGGAAGAGAGACCCAATTCTCCCATCTGTCCAATGGAGTCCCCCAGAAGCTATTCTGCTAGGAACATGAGGAATGCTGGACAGTGGGCAGTGCTCAGCCACCTGCTTCCCTCCTCTCACTGCTCTTGTCTTCTGCACAATGGGCATTACTTTGTTTGCTAATGGACTGGAATCAGCGGGGAAGCTCTCCTCTGTCTGTGGTCTCCTGTATGTACCCATAGCCAAGAGATGCTCCTGCAAAAACTTTCAATGGCTCCTAGTTTCGAGATAACAATCTCACAAAGTGCCCACTCCCCAGCTGGCACTCCAACCTTTCCACAAACAGGACTCAGTTTCTTCTGGAACCCTGTGCCTAATGGCTTTCCTCTCTCAAGGCAGCTGCCAGGGTGCTGGATGCTGAGCAGAGCTTAGGCAAGACTTGGGGATGATGAAGGATGGCATGAAGAGCCTCCCATTGCTGTTTGAAGGCTTGTGAAATGGGTCAGGATAGGAGGGGCAGTTTTGTGACAAGCCTAAAGACTGGACTTCCTGCAGCAGCCAGGCTCCATCCCAGAATTCCTGTCCCCTCCACTTACCCAGCTCTCAGGCTAGTCAGTGACCTCACCTCCATACAGTTTTCTTCTCTCCCTCCCTCCCTCTCCCTCTCCCTCTCCCTC
>LOJH01020394.1:0-20773 GCA_001685095.1 Ellobius talpinus
CAGATTGTTCGAAGAATTCTTGCATTGGTGCCTGCCCATCTCTTCCTACAAATGCTTTCCAATAGATCTTCTGGTACAGGATCAGGGCCCCTTTCTGGCCAGGGCCCTAACAGAGAAAGCAGACTAAAGGCCTATGTTGCTGCAGGCAGGCTATTAAAACAAAGGTACTCCTATCTTGTTGAACTAACCACCTGGTCTCAGTGCCCAAACAGGCTGAGCTGGGGGATCAATGGCCCGAAGAAGGGAAGGGAGGAAGTGCCTGAATGCAAGCTGGGATTGGGTAGGAAGCTAGGGTCAGTAGCCGGGGTTAGGAGCCCCTGCAGTATATGCAGGAAGTTTAGGAGAATGAGGGGTGTCTGATCTCCGTTTCCAAGGGTCAGGGATGCACTCACCCCTCCGATGGATCTTCTGGTAGAGTATCAGGGCCCCTTCTAGCTCTTATAACTTAATTTAACTTGTTTCTCTTCTTCTATGTTTTACCTTGGGGCTCTTTACCTTTCTTGCATTCTGTATGTCCCACTTCTCTGTTTCTTCTTTGTCTGTCTTTCTGGTGGGTGCCTGGCTGACTGGCCTCAGGTGTCTCCAGCATTATTTTTCTTTTTTGTTCTTTTGGCTCTATATGTTTCACCCATAATGTACATTGTTTTACCTGATAGAAAGTTCCAATTACTAGAAGGTGAATATTTACCTCCTGAAGGGGTCAATTTGTGTGCCAACATTTTGGTGAAATTGTTGTTATATTTGCTCCTATGTCTGCTAACCCTTCACTTTCAATGCCATTCATTTGTATTTTTAGTGTTGGTCTCTGATCATGTAGAGAAGTCTCTAATGTTCTTGTTTGTGGCCTGTCTTGAATTTTTTTGCTTTACTTAATGAAGTTGTTATATCCTTAATCACATGTAGATCAGTGTTGATTTTAACAACAGGCATTTAATCTTTTAATTGCTCTGTGAATTAGTTTTTACAAAGCTGTCAGGACATGATTCAATCAGATTTGACGCTAGTTTCTGCAGGAGATCCTTTATGGAATTTTCTAATGGTAAGGTTTTATCCTGCCTGTCCCATGCTACTCTGCATTTATTATTTCAAACCTGGTGTTTGTCATGCATTCTGCATACTCCAGAAATTTGAGGCCTTTTATTTGGATTGCCTCTAGAAAAGGATTGCTTCTATGAATGCCTTGCCCACAGTCACTTTTCAAATGACCTTGCTTACCACACACAAATAGAACACTGGATGTTTTTATTTTTATTAAAACTTTTAGAAATTATTTCTCATATCAGAGTAGTGTCATAAACTACATCAGCTATAATTCAAATCCATTCAACTATTCATGATGATCTTGCCTTTAAAGTCATAATTATCATTTTTAAATTCTGGATTAACATTTTCAAAGTCAAATATTTGATTAATATTTGTCTGACTTTTGAAACTGATACTACTTATTTACATCTGAAGTCAATCTTTGCAAAAAGTTTGTGAAGGCTTCCTTTCAGTCTTCTATAATTTCATTAAATGATGCCAACAGCTTTTCTGAATGTTCAAACTAGTCCCAAGAATTTGAATCTGTCAAATGACACAGTACCAAGGTTTGATCACCAAATTCAAGCTGCCTTTCTAATTCAGTGTAATGACCATCACCTAGAAACTGAATGTGGGAATTATTAATACTTCTAGCCATATTTCAATGCTTTATGTAATTAGGCTTCTACTTTCTACCATCCTAGCCATTGTAATTGAGAACCAGTTTCCAATACTGCTATTATTAAATCTTTCCAGTCTTGGGAGATAATTGTGGTCTCAGCTGCTAATGAATTTTATAATTGCTTCACATTTGGTGAGTCCATATCATACAAAATGACTGCTTCCTTAAATATCCTCAAATCAAATATTTCTACAGCATTCTATTTAACTTTTTCATAACCTTGTGGGTGCATATTGTCTCCTGGTCATTCTTATATAGTATGGGTATAAACTAAGATTGGCTTCCTAACAAACTTGGGCCACCCTTCTTCTGTTTCATCATGCAGTGAAGCAGTAATTTCTTGTCTATTTCTTCAATCTTTATCTGAGTATTTTTCTTTTTTAATATTTACATAAGCTTATTTGATGAATATCAGTTTTCAATTTACAATGACAATGATTTGTAATCACAATAACAATTATAAACACAATAATTATTTAAAGAGACTTTTTGTTTTGTTTTTTATTTATATTTAAAACAGTCTTTTCTCATTTTTCTCATTTTACATACCAATCCCAGTTCCCCCTCCCTCCCTCCTCCTGATCCTCCCACCTTCCACACACCCCACTCCCATTCACTCCTCAGAGAGTGTAAGGCTTCCCATGGGAAGTCAACAAAGTCTAACACATCATTTAGAGGCAGGACCAAGTGCCCTCCTCCATATATCTTGGCTCAGCAAGGTATCTCTCCAAAGAGAATGGGCTCCAAAAAGCCAGTTCAAGCACTAGGGAAAAATCCTTGGCCCACTGCCAGTGGCTCCACAGACTGCCCCAGCCATACAACTTTTACTCTCGACCAGAGGGCCTTGTTTGGGCCTATGTAGGTTCCCCAACTGTGAGTCTGGAGTCAGTGAACTTCCACTAGCTCAGATCAACTGTATCTGTGGGTATCCCCATCATGGTATTGATGCCCTTGCTCATATTATCACTCTTTACTCTCTTGAATGAATTCTTGGAGGTCAGCCCAGAGATAACTGTGTATCTCTGCATCTGCTTCCATCACCTGCTGATGTTTCTATGATGACAATTAAGGTAGTTATCAATCTGATTATTGGGGAAGGCTAGTTTAGGTACCCTCTCCATTATTGCTTAGGGTCTTAGCTGGAGTCATCCTTGTGGATTCCTGGAAATTTCCTTAGTGTCAGATTTCTTGCTAGCCCCATAATGGCAACCTCAATCAAGATATCTCTTTCTTTGCTCTTCCTCTCTGTTCTTCCTCCTTCTCTGCCATCCCATTCCCTCATGTTCTCCTCCCTCTGTCCCTACACCCTTCAATCTCATCTTCTTCCCTGCCTTCCTTCCCCACCCCCACATGCTCCCAATTTTCTCAGGAGTTCTTTAGTATTTACCTATCCAAGAAGGGTCCATTATATTCCCCTTGTTACCTAGCTTTTCTGGGGTAATGGATTCTAGGCTGGTTTATACTTTGCTTTATGTCTCATCAGCATAAATAGTATAAGAGGCCCCACCCCAGTTGGCAGGTAACTTAAAGGCTACTGGTAATAGGAATGCCTACAGCACCCCCATATTATATTTAAATAAGAGAGTTCTAAACCTAATACAAAATTATATACAATAAAAAATATATCAAGCAAGAAACATGTGATAAATGTTTTAATAATCATCCTATCCTAATGGGTTTATGTCTTTTATAATAAAAAACTTAGTCAAGTCAGGAGAGAAAAGTAACTACAACTATCTAGTCTTCAACAGCATCGAAGACCAGAGAAGGGAAATAATATTACTTGAGTAAGCAGGATGTGCAATCAAGCAATTTCCAAAAGTGAACAACAGATGACAGAGACAACTGGCTACCTGGGCAATCACCCAAAGTCTCATTTGGAACATTGGAACAACCAACTTTGGCTAAGGCCTAGAGTAACTGACAGACCATTTTCAGAGGCAAGAAATTTTTCAAAACCATTTTACCCTGTCTTGGCAAGATTTGACAGTCTTTTTTCTTGTATCCTGCTTGTACTGTCTGGATGTTGTGCATTTTGTCAGTGGTTGATGCACGGGCCGTTCCTTGCCCAAAGGCCAGTTTTGTCAAGAAAACAAGCTTCAAGTGAAGTGTCTTCAGTGCTCAACATTCTCTCAGGAATAGATTGGTGCTGCCAGGAGCANTTCAAAACCATTTTACCCTGTCTTGGCAAGATTTGACAGTCTTTTTTCTTGTATCCTGCTTGTACTGTCTGGATGTTGTGCATTTTGTCAGTGGTTGATGCACGGGCCGTTCCTTGCCCAAAGGCCAGTTTTGTCAAGAAAACAAGCTTCAAGTGAAGTGTCTTCAGTGCTCAACATTCTCTCAGGAATAGATTGGTGCTGCCAGGAGCAATCATATTTCACTTCAACAGAACCCTAAGTTTGTTTAAATGCCATATTCCACAGCACTTTGAAGTGGTTGAATATTACCTATCTATGTAGAAAACAATGTCTATGTATCTCAAGAACCTGATTAGTCTAACTATAAGTATGACAAACATAGATAATTATTGATCTATAATTTTTAATACCTATATAATTTAAAAACTAAGATTTCATATTTGAATAATTTTCAATAAACAACTGTGAAACAAATGAGGACAATGACCTCAAAATGTAAATAAAGTATAAGTTTCTTAATCAAAGGTAGAAATGTACATTGCAATATAATAAATATATCCTAAAATTGTGTCAATATACAAAAATGTTTTAAGCAGGGGTAGAAGCATGCACTCATACAATATGACAGAATAATGTTAGATATACAAATATTGTAGAAGAAAATAGGAATATATTCAATATAATTTAAGTTTGTATCAATATACAGGAATCTATACCAATATAAATTGCCTATAAATAATAGCTCACATGTATTCACTATATTACTCACTATTATTATTAATCTTCTGAGACTCAGCATGGAGAGCCCTTCTACTCCAGTGCCAAGGCCCTTAGCCAACTGTTCTTATGGACTTATGACACTTTACAGGAAAATCAGGAAGTCCTAGCAGAGGGACAGAGGTCATAAGTTCTCCTGATGACTGCAAGTCTTCAGGGATTATATCTAATTAGCTAATTATGTCCTGTAGGCAAGTAGGAACAGATGATGCTGATCTTGACAGCTGTCCTGCCCCAGTGCCAGGTCTGTGTTCATACCTGAGGCCACTTTATCACTTTGGCAACATTCATAAGCAATGTGTGCTATCACTGGAAAAGCGACGCAGACACCAAAGTGTATACATCTGTCTCACAGGCCATGGGTGACAGACAGGATGTCTGTGTACAAGCACATATCCTGTGTCTTCCCCCAGAGGTCTTCTCAGGTGTATGTAGAGCAGAAGCAGCTGTTTCACAGATGCTAATATAGACTCTTGGCAGCTTCTGGAGATGTCTGCTCTATGAAATGAAAACAAACAGAGAGTTAGATTTTATTCTAGAACTAAACTACCCACTGGTGCAGGATTTTTTCAAATTCCAAGACTTTGCAGCTCACATACTGGACAGGAAATCATTTGATTTCTACCATGCCATGCTCTTTACTCCAGAAAGGCAAAGAATATGGCTTTGATCTCATGCTTCCAATAGATCATGCATGTAACACAGGCCTCTATTTGGTCAGGCAGTCACTGATTTAAAAGAAAATAACATTTGCCTCTTATCATAACTCATTGTATTCTTTAGAGTAGTAATGTTTTCAGAAATTGGCCTTAGATCCTGGGTACTAGTAACAATGGTGTCATAGAGAAAGTTAGGGCCCCAAATTTTTAATCCCAATCTCCCTAAAACACCCATCCCCTCCAGTAATAGTGCTAGTCAGATCTGTCTCTGAAAACATTTATCTGAGAGTGTTGGAGAGATGGCTCAGTAGTTTAGAACTCTGATTGCTCTCGTAGAGGTTTTTAGCACATGCATGATATCTCATAACCAATTTGTAATTCCATTTCCAGGTTATCCAATGCCTCTTCTGGCTTCTGGGAGTATTGGACATACTTGTGCTCCACAGATATATACAGTAAATAACAATATACCTGAAATGTAAGAAATTGAAAAAGAAGAAAAAGAAAACAGCAACCTGCATTCAGAAAATATTTTGCTACAACTTTTAACTGTGAAAAACAGAGCATCAAAAGCCAAGACAATGGTTCTGTTTCAAGTTCACTTTTAACCCATAGTATTCCCTCTCATAGATCATTCTGTGATTCATCCTTTGAATTCAGGGATTCATGCCTCACCTCAGTCACCATCAACACCTCAGAAGACTGGCCCATTCTATGATTCAGTCTGCTTATTTAGCTGAATAGCAGGTCTACCTCATGATCATGTGTGATTTCTGTATACAAAAGTGCTGAGGACTATTTGTGAGGGATTCTCAGGAAAGCTAATTAAGAGGTCTTATTGTATCCCATCTGTAGGACTTCTTTAAGCATCAATACCTTGGAGGTCACTGGCCCAGGCCCAGAAGTAGATATCGGTACAGCAGGAGGGACACAACACTCCTTGGTGCAGGGCAAGTAGTGAATTAGTGAGGTACAGAAGAGACAACGGGCATCTGATTCCAGATCCTAAGTGTATCATCAAGCTCTGCAGCTCAGCTCACAATTAACAAAGAATTTTTCTCCCACACAGCAGAGGTGATCCATAATCTCAAGAGTACTAGGGTCCTCCAGCATATAACTGTGAGTCATCTTCTGCCTTGTCCTCTAAGGACAAGTATTAGGGGTAGATTTAGAAAGGCCAACACTGGTTGAAAGAGGCCTTTGCAAAGGTCATAGGTCCCACAGAGTACCATCTTCTCTCTGTTATCTGCACAGCTCTGCTCCCAAGGCAACTATCACAAGCAACAATTCTAACCTCAGAAAGGTTGAGTACAGTTGTCTTAGAACAAGCATGTGAGTCTCAGAATATAACCTATCTGTGGGTGGTAAATGGTCAAAGTCTCTCACAAGGTAAGAGACTGAAACTCTCAGTGGGCAACTGTACTCTCACTTATTCAATGTCACAAATAACACAGGTCTCTATGAGTGTATAATCTGGAAATGAATGACTGCCACTGGAGGTGACCCATTTAGCCTGAATATTACTTATGTGTTATATTCTGTTTCCTTCTTACTATACCTGGCTACATACAGAGAGCTAGAGCTTGGAAGATTGGTGAATCTTGGATAGTAACACAGAACCACCACACAGATACCTAGGCTGGCCAGGGAATCCTGCTCAAGCACAAGCAGCTATGCCCATCACTGAGCTAGATTGAGCTGGAGGGACTTCCCCTTCCTTGACTGGCTCAGGGTGATAGACATAGGGGACATCTCAGATTCAGGCTCAGTACACACGTGAGATTCCAGTGGGGTTTTTGTGTGTTGGGCTAGTGATAGATCAAGGGTTTATGTATGCTGCATGAATACTCTTGGAAGTAACCTGCACCCCAGCTCTAATTGGGAACTACTCAATATAGGTAGTAAAGCAGATAGATACTAGAGCCTTCTATACATCAGGATTTTCCTGTTTCTTTGCAGGTATCACATGTGGCTTTATTTGGTTTGCTCCATATTGTTCAGATTATTTGATCATATTCATTTCAGCTAATCATTTGTTTCCAATGTCAAACCTAAACCTTTTCTGCATGTAGTATCTCACCTACCTTTACAGTACTCTTGGCTTATCAACAGAGAGCCCCAGATATCCTATTAATAACTCTTTATTCCCAACATCATTAATAATACTTGTAGCTCCTGTATCTGCCTTGCCTAGAACTCTGTCATTGGCATATATAGGCCCAATGTAAAAAAAATGCTAGGCTTGGGATGTAGATCCCTAAAATGACACCATCAAGCTTTGGGTGAAGCCTTAATTTCATGGATAGATATAGAAATTAACTCCCAGTTTTTCCATGGTCACAAAAAATCCCTATCATCTTGTGAGAATCCATCTATGATTCTTCCTCTTCTCCTTGAATCTCTGATTTCTCTTGGTTCACCTTAGACTGGTATTGGAATGTAAATTGGAGGGTTCTCCCATGAGGGAGAAACTTCTCAGGCAGAGAGTTTAGTTAAGGTTAAGTAGATTTTTATTTCTGTCACTAACTCATGCATTCTTGTCACCCCATTTGCTCTCATGATCTCTATGACCCAGAAAGAACACCCAGAACTTTGATTCGTGCTCATGTTCCTTTTCCCCAAATGCTCCTGAATCCTGCCTTGTCTCATGTGGTAATTGGCTCTGCTTTGATTCCAATGGGGCCAAAAGAGACAGGAAATTCATGTGCCTGGGAATACTGTTCTGTTTCAGGATGAAACTTATGTTTTATTGGTGCTCTTTCCTTAACTCTTCCCAATAACTGTTGTAGTCATCTCAGTGTCCCTGAGATCAATATCTAAGAAGTGGGAAAAGTAACATTCAGGGTGTCCTTCAGCTGTGTTCTGGCTCTGATTGGTCACCAGCAACTGTGATGACCATGTCAAACAAAGATGGCCACTCATTTGAAGAATGGGGAACATTTTGTGGAAACTCCCCATAGAGGAGGAGGACTTAACAATTTGAAACAGTGTCCTAGTTAGAATTAACTGTCATGCTGAGACTGCCCAAAATCACCTTAAAGAAATAGAGTCTTGAGGCACAGATCATACTATTTAGAAGAACAGACGAATGACCCATGTGACAGCTAAAATACACCACTCACTAGATTCTGTTCCCAAAGACCTGTCCCACAGTGTATGTGCTCTCATATTGTCAACTGCACTGCTGTCGGGCCCTGTCCCTATTCTGACTGACTTCTGTTGTTTAGGGATAGGACACTTCAATCACAAGAAGAAGAGGAGGAGGAAGAGGAGGAAAAGGAAGAAGAAAAAGTGAAGACCACACTAGGAAGAATAGAGACACCCTGCCACACCAAAATTAATCAAGACAGATAGAGAAGGATATTTCATATTCATCAGAGGATAAACCCAGCAAGATAATCTCTCAATTCTGAACATTTATGCCCCCAATACAAAAGCATTCAGATTTATAAAAGCAACAGTACTAAAGATTAGATCACACAATGAACCCCATACACTAATATTGGGAGTTTTCAAGACTCCACTCTCACCAATGGACATGTAGTCCAGACAGAAAATAAATAGAGAAATAAAGAAACTAACAGACGTTATGACTACAATGGACTTAACAGCTATCTACAGAACACTGTACCCAAACACAAAAGAATATAATTTTTTCTCAGCACCTCATGGAATATTATACAAAACTGATCATATACTTGGTCACCAATGCAAGTCTCAAAGACACAAGAAAATTGAAATAATCTCATGTATTTTATCAGATCATTGTGGATTAAAGCTGGATTTCAACAACAATAGAAACAACAGAAAGTCAGTAAACTAATGGAAACTGAACAACTCTCCATGGAATTACCACCCAGTCAAGGAAAAAATAAAGAAAGGAGTTAAAAAATTTTGAGAATTCAATAAAATTGGATGCAGAACATACCCAAAGCTTTGGGACACAAAGTGGTATTAGGAGGAAAGTTCATTTCACTAAATGCTTTCATAAAGAAATTAATGAGATATCATGCTAGTGACATAACAGTACACCTGAAAGCTCTAGAACAAAAAGAAGCAAACACTCAAGATGAGTACATGATAGTATGAAATAATCAAACTGAGGGATAAATCAATAAAATAGAAGCAAAGGGAAAAGTAGAAACAATATAAAGAAACCCAGGATACCTAAAAGAATACTTTACAATAAAGGAACTTCTGGACCTATCACCATACCTGATTTCAAGATCTACTATGGAAGTATAGTAAAAAAAAAATAGCTGAATTGTCTTCTCATGAAATCAGACAGGTGGATCAATGAAAAGGGTGAAGTGGGCTGAGGGACTGAGAGGAGAGGAGGGAGGGGATAGTGTAGTCAGGATGCAAAAATAAATAAATAAACAAACAGAAAAAACAACAGCAATGAAAAAGAGAACAGAGTCTCAATCAACCTAGTCAGGTAAGGCTGTACATTTTTGTGAGTGATTGTCTTAATTGATACATGAGGGCCCAGAGCACTGTGGGCAGCATCATTTCTAAGCAGATGGTCTTTGGTTATATAAGAAAGCTAGCTAAGCGTGAACCAGTGTGCAAGCCAGCAAATGAGCCAGTAAGCAACATGTTTTCTACCTTGACTTCCTTCAATGCTACTGTATAACACAGTCCCAGTAGGGAAATGGACTGTACTCTCTCTCCTAAACTGCCCCTTTTCAGGGTGTTTTTTTTTATCACAGCAAGAGAAATAAACATAGAACAGTGTAGAGGAAAGATACTTCTGTTTTAGTCAATGTGAATTGTACTCAAGAGCAAATCCCCTCTGCACCCTCTGGACAAAGAGAAGGCAGGATTTAGACACCAGCGATTGGGCAGAAAATGCATGTGAAATATCTTATATTTATGTCCTCTCTTTTTTTTACCAGACAGAATATCTCTGTGTAATTCCAGCTATCCTGGAACTTGCTCCATATAACATGCTGGCCTACATCTAAGAGATTCAACTTTCTCTTTTTCTGCTTCCTGAATGCTTTGCATTAAAGGCGTTCCCCACCATGCCCAGCTGTTTCCTGACCTTTAATCTCGATAAATATCCTAGAAATTTTCTCTGAAATTTCCTGAGCACAAAGCTCTTTTTGAGAATGCTCTTCCTCTGGATTCACATTACTTCCAACTTTAGTGCAGGGCTGTCATCTGTCCCTCCTCCATCACAGGGCTTCCCAGAACAAATACGGATATATGTCTAGACTCTTCCTACAGTACAAGGAATTATGAGTCCTAAAGGGCCCAGTAATCAGGATGACAGGCCCTGCAACCCGCCTGTGTTGAACGCATCAGTGAAGTTCACAGATGGCTTCTTGACCATGTTTGCTGTAGCCCTAGACATGAGATTACAATTCTCCCAGTGATCTCCATGGAGTGATAAAAAATGTCATATTCTCAGTACTCCAAAAATGGCTCCCCTGAGTAGACTGCTTTTCATTTCTGTCTCTTCACAGAACCTTGAGTTCCTTCCATAGACCCTGCTCTGACCTAATGGCTTCTTCCTTGGTCTGCGGACACCTTTCTGCATGGGAACCATGAAGGTCACCTCACTCCTCACCTCTCTCATAGGGGAAGATGAGATTATGACTCATAAATCATATGGAAAAAGGGCAAAGGTAACCCAGGAATATAGAAGAGGACATGTGTACACCCAGTACATAATGCTATAATGTAGCCTTGAAACTCTCCATTGGAAGATAGAGCTCACAATCCTTTCAAGGATGCACAGGTCACCTCTTCCCCAACACTGAACACATGGAACTCCTCACACAACTGCTCCTGGGCCTCTCTCCTTGATCACTAATTTTACTGGTGACATTAGTGATAAAGGATTGAGCTTCATCCCTAGTTATCACTCAGCTGGCCTTTTTCCAGCCATCAGAGACATTACTGAAAGGATTAAATAAATACCACCTTTCCAAATCATAGAGAACACTGGGTAGACTGAGGGTTCAGTTGTGTTTCTGTGTCACAAGGACACTTAGACATGGTGGAGGCTCCCTCATTGGTACTGACAGATGCAAAGCAAGAACAGAACAGGTGTCAGCTTTGGGATGAGCCATTGTTCTCTGAGGGCATTGGGATGTTTATCAGCCTTGTTGCTCAATGTGCTGCTTAGAGAAGAACTATAAAGGGAAGTCAAGATGGATGTGGGACAGCACTGAGAGTGGAAAGGATTGAGAAGTGTCTTGGACTGAAATCCCACAACTCACAGCCCACTGTATTCTGGGAAGTGCTACTGCCTGAGAAGAAACTCAGCCAGAAAGGAGGAACATCAGAGCCTGAGTTTTATATTGAAACTGAGGTTCTTCTTCTCAGAGGGAGGACAGCAAGTGAGAAGATTGATGGAGGGGGTCTTTGTGCTTCTCTGCATGGGATGCAACCACTGGAAGGGGCTTCTGCTCACAGGTAAGGGCACCCACTCCCTGAATGTGTGGGAAGGGGAACTAAGGAGTCTGGAATCTCCTGAAGAAGACAGGAGTCTAAGATGAGTCTCAAGGCTTGTGTTTGCATAAAGTACAGTGAGGGACAGACACTCAGCAGCCTGAAGTTCTCAGAGGGCAGGGAGTGATGAAGATAAGGGAAAGGGATCAAACAATCCATATTCACAGTGAATTATATTAGATGCAATGTTATTTAGACAGCTTTACCCAAACCATGATCCTTCAAATGAAATCAAACAGGGGAGGGTTATCAAGTTGACTCAGTTTGTACACATAAGACAACCTTAAGCCAAACCTCAGTTCCCACACAGTACATGGAGAGAACAGAATCCTGCAGGCTCTATTCTACCTTCAACATAGGTGTTGTGGCCTTCACCCACCACATACCCTGACACACATATCCCACAGAAATTTGTGGCATATATCTTCATATGTGCACAAGCAGACAGCAGTCTTCATAGCTACACACATATATTTATATAAGCAAATCTGAAGTCATTTATTTCACACTTAAATATAATTATGTAATTATTGTCATAAGCTAGCTCCAAACCTAGGAACTATGAAGAGAAATCCATGAAGATGCATTCTTCCTTCCTCTTTTTGCCTTTATCCACTTGTGTCTGAGTCTTTTCCAGTAACTGAACCAGACAAAAAAGGTTAGACTTACTCTGAGTCATAAATCCCTGGTTCTTCCAGGCAGTGGTGGCACAAGCCTTTAATCCTAGCACTTGGAGGCAGAGACAGGTGATCTCTGTGAGTTCAAGGCCAGCCTGGTCTATAGAGCAAGTTCCAGGACAGCCAAAGCTACACAGAGAATCCTTGTCTGAAAAAAACCAAAACTAAAACCAAACCAAAACCAAAAACCAGACAAACACAAAATTCCTTAGTTCTAGTGGAGATGATGTCAGTATATAGAAAAACAATGAAGCCATGGGTTGGTAGGGATCACAAAGGGAACAGAGAAAAATTCAGAAAGTGAGGAATCTCAAGGAGTTCAGAGTGACATTGCTCCTCACTCCAAATGCTCTATAAGGAGGGATATGGTACACTGAATGGAGAACCAGGCAGACACCTGAGCAGAAAAATTCTAAGAAGTAATGACACACTCAGAGGCTCTGAGTGAATGGAAATCATGCTGCTCATGCCTGCAAAGGAAGGTGGACACAACCTACCCACACAGCAAAGATGAGTAATGATCACACCTCTTTAATATTGGTGGTTTTTTCAATTCCCTTCTAGCCTCCCTTTTCTCCTTCTGGCATCTCCCCACTACTGCTCATGTGTCCACTGAATCAGTGCCACCCCTAGTGGCTGAAGGAGATAATGTCCTTATCCTTGTCAACAATCTGCCAGAGAATCTTTTAGCCTTAGCCTGGTTCAAAGGGCTAACAAATATGAAACAAGGAATTGCATTATACGCACTGCACAAAAATGTAAGTGCTACAGGGCCTGTGCACAGTGGCAGAGAGACAATATATCACAATGGATCCTTGTTGATTGAAAAACTCACCCAGAAGGACACAGGATTCTACACCTTTCGAGCCTATAACAGACATGGAAGAATTGTATCAACCACATCCACCTACCTCCATGTGCAAGGTAAGTGATTTGCTGGGAACTCTGTGAGCCGGGTGAGTTTCACTTCACTGGACACACACAAGAGTGTGGTCTGTACCTACATTCTCTGTGCATTGTGGCCCTGTATTGGGGTTTGAGCATTAGTGCAGGACACATATAGTTTAGAATAATGGCAATAGATTTTAATCCTTCATTTGACTTCACCTAGAACACAGGTGGATATGTGGTGGGTAACATGCCAAGGATATCAGCCTCTGTCTAGTCTCCAGTGGTTCTTACCAGGAACATTTCCTTAAGAAAGACTCCAAGGGAATCAACATTGTGCCTGATTATGGAATACGTGAGCTTTTCACAGAGATGTGAGCACCAGGATGCCCTGCCTCCAGAACTCTGTCCTAGACTTAACTCCAGATGTCCATGAGGAGCATTTTATAAGTGGTGGATTTTTGACTTCGTGATGGCAGGGAATAGTGCTCCCTAGTATTCAAAGTCTTGTGATATGTGGAATCAGACAGTGCTCTGTCATGAGAGCCTTGGTTGCTGTACATCCCTGGCCATCTTCTTCAGAGAGTCAGCAGGGGAGTCTAGCTCAACAAGTATGTGGGCCATTAATTCACTGTCTTGTTTGGCATATGAGATTTCACAGGAAGGTCATGGTCCCTTAGGAACTGGACCAAGGACAAAAGATGACCTGACAAGAGCTTCTTCTCTGTCCCACTTGGGAAATTCTCTCGTGCAGGTAAATAACTGCAGGCTATGGTGATTTGACAGCTTCACAGACATGAGCAGTAGTTCCCCTGGTGATCACCAGGGATGTTATCAGGGTACACAATGAAGTGGCAGAAAAGTATTTGTCTGAACCAGGAAGTTACCTAGTAACCTTGTACCACCCTGATTTCACATACCTAGAAATCTTGGTCACTGCATTCTCAGACCTACTGACTGCTTAAAGTGTCTGCTATACTGCCAGAGATCATTTTCTGTTTCCCACTTTATGTGTTTCCTTTGGAAAATTCATGGTATCCAAGGGGGAATCAACTAGGTAAAGGTTGAAGGCCTCTCAAAAGACCATGGAGCACATGTGTAGACCCATTACATAACTCAACAACAGAGAAAGTAGTATTATAGTCTTGAAAGTCTTTTTTTTTCAGGATGAAATAGCTCATGACTTTTTCTAGGAATCAGGTCACCTCCTCTTACACACCCAAGATGTGAGACTCCTGACACATCTTGGACCTTTGGCCTCAGTCAGAACCCAGTCTTTTGGTGACTCCAATGAGAAAAGATTTGTTCTTTTCATGACACATTACACACCTGGTCCTTTGGAGCCTCAAAGACATTTTTGTCACCTTCTTGCTGGGAGCAAATTCCATGTTTCCAGAGCATTGAAAATACAGGGCTGACTGAATGCCCAGCTGAGTTTTGTGTCACACAGTTGTGCAGTCTTTCCCTGTTCAGCATTGACTAACCTAGGTCAGGACAAAGCAGAGTGCAGTTCCAGGGTCAACTACTATTATCTTATCACAGGGAAGTTCATTACCCTTGACTCTCAGTCTATGTTCTATAGGACAGAAGCATAAAGAAAAGATGGGAAAGGAACTTGAGGCAGCACTGAGACTGGAAGGACAGAGCAGTATTTTGAACACAAACCTACCTATAGTCCACAGGACTCTGGGAGGTTATCCTTCCTAGGAAGAGGTTCAGCTCAGATGAGTGAAGGACATCAGAGATTGGAGCTATGCTGGGGCAAAAGTACCTCAGGATGACAGATCATACACAAAGGCTTCACCACATCTCAGGGGCTTCTGTTCACTTATGAGAAGAGCAGGAGTTGGCAGTGTGTGATGGGAGAGGACTAGCATTCTGTCTGGAGTCTCATGATTGGCACACATACAGAAGAGGAATCTCTGTGTTTGTAGGGAAGAGGACACAGAATGGGTGGAGGCTCATTATTAGGATGCTCTCATTGAATATTAAACTTTCAGGGTGGGGAGACATTGTTCTTACACAAAGTTTGTAAGCATGAGTAGAGTATTATGAAGACTGATACTCTCAGCTTGATGTCCCAAGTTAAAAAATCAAGCTGGTGTGGCTCACTGATGTGGTTTATTGGATACAGACATTTGCTTTATTGACTGAGAAGCTGAGACCAATGAACAGAAGTCCACTGACCTCCACCTAAATACTGTATAGTGGACCCACCCACACATACTACACTAGCCTTTCCAAAACTCAAACACAGGTATAATATGCAAACAAGTGTAAAAGATCAAAGCAAATGGAATGATCCAATACTCTTTCCCTAATCCTCTCAGTTTCTTAAATAAATCCATGGTCATACAGGTTTCCCAGACATCATTCATTCATTCAATTTTCCCATATATCTTTTTTTTCTAGGCAGTTCCTTTTAAGAAATAGAAGTCAGCTTATAGTCATTATGATACCCCATTTCAAGTGGACTTGAAGCAAAGAAAGCTATAAAATAAGTTCAGGTGTTGGCTGCAGCCACAAGAGTAACATAACAACAACAAAAGTCAGAGATTGAAGACACAGGGTCTGTATGGGGATGAGGATGGGCATGCATCACCTCAATACCATTCACTGTAAATGTCAGCAGGAGTCTGTTGGTAGTGAACTGGGACAATGTTGACAACTGAAGATAGGGAGTCATACATTGGAAATCACAAGTATGGGGACATATAAAAAAAGGAAGACTGTGAGTTTACCACCACCAAGTAGGACAGGGAGACACTCACCCACAAAACTAGGCTGAGAAATGGACATAGCTGCTCAGGACACAGGGCCTCATCTTAGTTAAATGCAAAAGTCCCAATTTGGATGGATCTCTCTTCCCTTCTAGCTTTCCTTTGGAACTGTGGGCGTGCTCCCATTTCAGCCCAGCCCACTATTGAATCAGTGCCACCCATTGTTGCTGAAGGGGAAAATGTTCGTCTATTTATTCACAATCTTCCGGAGAATTTTCAAGGTTTTGTTTGGTTCAAAGGAATATCTGTGTTCAGGGACCATGAGGTTGCCCGATACACATTAGACACGAGATCAAGTGTGTTGGGGCCTGCAAACACTGGCAGAGAGACAGTGAACAGTGATGGATCCTTGGTGCTTCGTAATGTCACTGAGAATGACACTGGATTGTATGCTTTACGAATCCAATGTGCAGATATGAAAAGTGAAGAAGCACACGTGCAACTCCTGGTGAACAGTAAGTGGTTCTCTGTGATTGTTTGGTGTTGGGTGGGGCTTACACATATAGCACTGTCATTGCTGGCCTAGCCTAATTTCCCTCTGCAATGCATTCCTATGTGGAAGTTTGGGCACTTAGTGCAGGGCAAACTTGGTAGAGACAAATGGCCATAGATCAGACTCCATCTAATGTAACCACTCCACCTGCATCAAGTAAGACCTTAATGGAAAATAACTTACCATAAAATGTCAGAGCCAGTCCAGTCTTTTAGGGCTCTAGACTGGGGAGTTCTGAACCCTGTCATCTTTCCAAGGCAGAATAAAGTGACCAAATGGAGCATTTTTCCAGTACTCTACTCTTACTTCCTGTCAGAACTGATAGGAAACAATCATTTTAGGTTACTAATGTCAAAATAGGGCATGTGTTATCTCCATTTGGAGAATGTCACAATTAAAATCCAGGAACTGGTAGAGATACCATGGAGGAGCATTGCTTACTGGCTTGTTCCTCATGTCTTACTCAACTTGCACTCTTACATCACTTCCTTCAGTGGTCTCAAAGCTTTCATATCAATCCCCAATCTAAAAAATGTACTATAGTTTTGTCTACAGGTTGAACTGGTGGTGGCATTTTCAATTAAGGCTCTGTCTTTAAAAAGTGACTCTTGTTTGTGTCAAGTTGACATAAAACCAGACAGCCTAGAACCCAAGCCTTTTGAAGGCCTGGGAATGCCTTTAAGATCAGCCTTCTCCCAGATTCCATCCAGACCCAATCCTGAGGGCTGGCAGGCAGAGAAGCAATAGCATCTATAGGGTGATATTAAGGGTTGAGTGTATCCACAAAAGAAACTGAAAAAAACCTATAATGTAAACATCTCAGTCATGATGAGTTTATGGAAGTCATCATGTTAACCCTCAGTGTGCAGTGTCTGACTGAGAGCAGTGAGGGAATAGCCCTGAGGATACCTGAGGGGAGAGTTCCAAGATGAGGAAATGACGGTTTGGGGGCAGAAATGGAATTGGAGGGGTCATGTTGCTGACCTTCATTAGGTGGTATAGACACACCCACACCTGCAGTTCTAGACTGAGTAACAAACCCCTCTGCTCAAAATGGAGGTCATCATCTTTTCACCACACACAATAATCCCCATGTGACAGCTTTTTTCTCTTTTCCCTTCCAGGCTCCCTTTCTCCATGCTGTAACCCTCTCACCTCTTCTCAACTCATGATTCAATCAGTGCCTCTGTATGTTAAGGAAGGGGAAAATGTTCTTCTCCAAGTTCATAATCTTCCAGAAGATCTGCAAACCTTTACCTGGTACAGGGCAGTATATAGGGTTCCATATTATGAAATTGTTGAATGCAGTCAAATCTTGAATACCATCACCTGGGGAGATCAATATACTGGAAGAGAGTTGGTGTATGACAATGGATCCCTGCTGCTCCAGAATGTCACTGAAGAAGATGCAGGAATGTACACACTAGAAATTTTGAAAAGTGATTTCAAAATTGAAAAAGCATATGTGCAATTCCATGTAAACAGTAAGTGACTCTATGGCCTCTAGTTGCTGGGCATGGGTTATCCTAATTCATACAGCAAGCTGTCAGGACAGCTGTTCCTGCTCTCTTCATGACAGCATTGGGTTCTCACAATAGGGTTTAGGCACTTACTCCATGACATACATTGGGTAAACAAACAATAGGTTAGAATCCCTTACCTGTCTTTCCATGTACAGAGAAGAATGTATGCTGGATAACTCCACACAAAGATGTCAGTGTCAGTGCATATTCTTGTGACTCTCCCCATGTACATAGCCTCAAGAGAGACTCTGAGACTCAGGCAGACAATGGATAAAAAAGCTATGGGGTCCTCACAGAGAGCACCAGGAAGCCATGACTCCAAAACTTTGCCACTGACTGCACTCTAGGTTAAACTAGGGAGATTTTTTTTACAGTGTCAGTTCTGATTTCCTGTTAGAGCTTGCAGGGAAGAAGTCTTTACTACTCTATAAATCCCTTAAGAGTGTTGAACCAGCAGTGTACTGCCATGACAGTTACAGTTAGGTAGGTCACCTGTGCATTTTCTTCTCATGAGGCTCAGTAGACAGGTGTCTGGGCCATTAGCCTATTGTTTGATGGGTTTATGAGACTTCACAGGAAGGTCAAGACACCAAAGGAAGAAACAGAGGAGACAACTCCACCAAACTGTTCTTTTTCCTCATGGGTCCAGCCTAGGGAGTTTTCTTCTTCAGGTAAATAGTAACAGATGCTGATTATGTGAGTAGCTCCCCTCCCAATGTCAGACCATTGCTCATAACTAAGCTTAACTCATAGACACAGCAATGATCATGTATTGTGTGTCCTATTACAGGGAAACTGAGTCAAAGGAAACAGTGACTGAATCAGGGTCACAGGTGGCAGATTCAAAACACAAGATATGTTTACAGTCACAGCTCCAAACTCTGCCCCCAGGAGACTTTATTAAGAATGATCTAAAGAGGGACTGGTTGAACTCTCTGGGCTACTATCATTTGTTACTCTCCTCTCTTTCATCACAGAGTATGTGGCACAGCCCTTTGTGCGAATCACTAATGGCATAGTCTCATCACATAGATCTGTGATCTTCACCTGTGTTTCACCTGACACTGCTATCTCCATCCATTGGATCTTCAATAACCGACCTCTGCGGCTCTCAAGGAGAATGACTCTGTCCCCAACAAAATGTGGACTTAGAATATATCCTGTACGGATGGAGAATTTTGGAGAGTATAGGTGTGAAGTCTTCAACAGAGTTAGTTCAAAGACCAGTCTCCCTGTCTTGTTTAGGTAATGAATGACTGACCTCTCCTTTCATCCTATAATGTAATTCCAGAATTTCTTTCTTAATCAGTAGGGTACTAAATGGAGAAAAGTTTTATGGTGAAATTGTCAGTTATCACTAAAGTATAGCCAGCAAGGTGTTTCATATCTATTATCTTGGGATGCACATGTGTACAAGATTTAAAATGAGATGCTGTCTCCAAAGAAAAATAAAGACACCAGTATAGTAAAAAGAAATGAAAAGGAGTTAAAATTTTAGGTTTTGAATCAAATATAGCCAACAGTCAGAATTCATAGGTACTAATTTCAGGAGCTGCCAAAGTTTTGGTGCTCTGAATCTACTGTAAAAATGGTAGAACATTTGAATAGAGAAAATCATCTTCTTATATGGTAAAATACATTCAGTGTTTAACTGATTCACTAATTTAATTAAGTTGAATGTTACCAGCATATCAGTCATCCATGTGAAGTGAGGAAGAGTGCCAGAAGAAGACTCTGTCCATGCTTCATTATGGACATAGCTGGTTTCTAAATAGATTTGATCTACAGTTTGTTTTATGTACAAATATAAAGTCCTTAACATAAGGGTAGATCATGCTACTTTCATTCTGAGAGTGGCATTCTCAGAGGGACCTTGCACATGGTTGTTTTAATATGTATTTCTTACAATTATATTCTCCTCTCAGGTATTCATCAAGACCACAATTTCCCCTTTCTCCACTCCTCACTAATCCCCACATCCCCTCTCCCTCAGATCCACTCTTCACTTTTCCTTCAATAAGTGAACAGACCCCAGGGATGTTAACCACACATGGCATGAGAAGTTATAGTAGACTTGCCACAATTCCTCATATCAGTGCTGGGTGAAGCAATCTGGTAGGAAGACAAAGGTCCCAAAAAAAGTAAAATGATCAGAGATCTTTCCAAATCCCACTGTTAGGAGTTTCACAATAATACCCAGATACATTACTATAACTTATATGCAAAGAATTGAGCTTAGAACCATATAGGGTCTGTGTTTGTCACTTTAGACTCTGTGATTCTCTATAATCCCTGGTACTGAATCTGTGTTCCACATTTTTTATTATGCCATTGAACCCTCTGATCCCTAAAATCCATCTTCCCCTCCTCTGTGCAGATACCAAGTGTTTGGTTGTCTGTCTCTGCATCTGCTTCCATCAGTTTATTTGTCAGAACAAACAACATGTTACACATTTCTCACTTTTTTCTAAATAACAAGGGAAAGTTTCAAATAGCAGAAAAAACTATATACAATAAGTAAAATAACCATATACAAATATACAAGGCAATAATTACATTAAGAATTCATTTGACATATAAGCTTTTGCAGTAAGACCTAATGATTATCTGAATGTCCTCAGTGTCTGTTGTTATGTCCCCCTTTTCATTTCTGATCTTATTAATTTGC
>LOJH01020395.1:0-18193 GCA_001685095.1 Ellobius talpinus
TTTATTAACCAATGAAAGTAACACATAGACAGATGACCCTCCTCCATTAAAGAACATTTTGTGGTCTGACTCTTGAGCACAGGAATTCTAATACAAAACAGTTCAAATAATAAGTGAAACCACTCCTATATTTCAAATATAAGAGAGAAAAACCATTTATGGACAAAGAAAAATGAAGAGGGTTTCACTTACTTGTTTTCAAATGACCCTTTTTCCATGATGTTCTCAGTGATATTACCCACTGATAAACTTGAGGAAGTGTCATTGCAGGAGAAAAGGGAAAAAATGTCACCTGTAAGTCATTAGGCCTGGAATAAAAGTCAAGTTTAAAAGCTGCCTGTGGCTCTTCATTTAATTTTTAAAAGCAGAGAAAATTTAGACACAGCGAGTCTAAATTGTGTCCAAGACCCAAAAGCAAACATTTGTGACTACAAGCATTTAATCAGGCCCAACCATTGCTGAAACCTATACCTGCAGAAGGGTTCACTTTGTCATCCCTTCTTCTAGAGCAGAAATGAGCCCTCTGGAAGTAAAATTTCAGAGATTAGTAAAATTAATAATTAATTCACAAAAGTATAGTTATATCATCCCTTTTCAGAATAAAAACTATCTTATATTTAGAAAAAAAACCCACTTGCCCTCTGTAATCACTCAAAACTTTTAGTGTCAGAAGTTTCTACTGTTTTTTTTTAAAGCACAGTAGTATGGTAGGGTAGGGGAAGACAGCATCTAAGGGTAGGATATTGATTGCTTCTCAAATACTCGGTTTTTGTGTCTGATAACTGCCCTTTCATCAAATATAATTGCTTATGACTTGAAAGACAGTATAAAACATTTGTATAGAAATCAGAACAAGCAGAACAATTTTGTCGCTTCTTTCGTGCCGACGACTTCCCATGTTACATGTGCTCACTCACTCTACCTCTGTTCCAGTTAGAGATTACGGAATCTGTTCTCGGTCATCATGTTGTCTGGCATGGGCTCTCAAAGGTGTCCCAACAAAATGGCTTGCAAAGCCTGCTGAGCACATTGCTGGAAAATGATCCGAATCAAATACCCCTACGTTTGTTGTATGTCTCTTAAATGTGTGAAGGAAGATTTTAAGAATACTCATAAATATCCCACTACAGTTTTACTTTATTTATTCATCTGGAGGAGCAAATATGTCACATGGTGTGTGTAAAAGTGAGCATATGGTTCCTTAATTCCTGCAAGTCAGCTCTCATGTGAGCCCCAGGGATCAGACTCAGGTTGTCAGTCTTGGTGGCAGTTCTTTTTAACCACTGAGACATATCTTGTCATCCCTACCTCTGTACATTTTGCTTGACATATAGACAAATATTTGTTCATGCTGACAGCTCAAATATACTTAGAAACTCTAATGCTCTTTTTAAAGTAAAATATCCAACAGTTAGTAAGTGTGGAGTATCTCACAAGAGCTGGTAAATAAATCACGGTGATTCTTAGCTCTATTTCCAAATCCCTTTTCAAAAAAGCACTGTGGTCTTCAGTTCTCTTATTGTCTTCTACCAAACCATATCAGTTATATATACATTTACCATCTATATAAATTTATCTTCTAGTGCACAATGTTGCTTATATAGCTATATGATTCTCAATAAACAAAATGTGAAAGTAAATTACATGTCCATCAACTGGTAAATGATAAACAAAATGTGGTATAAATGCATAATGCTACATGTTTCTATCCTAAAGACGAACTAATAATATATGCTACCCATGGGTAATCCTTGAAAATACAAATGAAGTAGAAGAAGTTAGACCTCCATTTTTGGTATTGCTTTATATATAATATTCAGAGTAGAAAAAGCAAATCTGTGGGTCCCGGGGCTTGGGAACGCAAGGTTAGTAGGGAAACAGAGCAGTCACTGATGGGGTTAACAATTACATTCTATTTGCTGTACCTAAACACATTTAGTTTACTGTCTTCTAAGTCCTTCCAGGAAAAGAACATTCTTCTTTTTACTTTTGTTTTTGAGATTCAATATAATCACATTGTTTTCCCTTCCTTTTACTCCTTCAAAACCCCAGCTATTACCCTGCCTTGTTCTTTTTCAAACCCATGGCCTCTTTTGTCATTATTTGCTGTTACATGCAGACATTTCTAAATATAGCCCTTTCAGTCTGTATAGTATTACTCATATGTATGCTATCAGGAATGACCATTTGGGTAACCAGTTCATTCACTCTTCTAGGGGAAGACTATATCTCCCCCTCTCAGCATTTCTTAGTTACCTATAGCTTTTTGTTTGTTTGTTTGTTTATTGTTTTAGTGGTTTTTGGTGTTGTTGGTGGTGGTGGTGATAATGGTGGTGGTGGTGGTGGTGGTGGTGGTGGTGGTGGGGTGTGTGTGTGTGTGTGTGTGTGCGCGCGCACACGCGCAATTGACATCTCATAATCTTTCTCTGTTAACATTGTCCTTGCTCAGCTCAGTTTTGGGAAGTCAGTTGATGAGCCTTTAGGTACGGCTTTTGACATTTCTAGGGGACATAATCTTACAGCAAACTCCTTGTCCTATGGCTCTTACAATCATTCCATACCCTTTTCCATAATGACCCTTGAGTCTTAAGAGCAGGACTGTGTTATACATATATCTGTTAGGACTGGGCTCCACAACTCTACATTTTGATTGGTTGTGGTTTTCTGTAATGCCTGTATTTCAAAGGTTTGTTTTTTTCATAGGGTCCCACATTTCCAGTATGTTCCTTTCCTGTTTTTAATTTTACTTTCATATTCATTGATTATTTAGTCTAGATCCTCTACTTTATCTTTTCATATCTGCAGTAGTTTGAATGTGATTGGCCACCATAATCTCATAGTGAGTGGCACTATTAAGTGGTGTGGCTTTGTTGGAGTGGATATGGCCTTATTGGGGGAAGTGTGCCACTGTGGAGGCAGGCTTTGAAGTTTCCTATGCTCAGGATACTGCCCAGTGTGTCTCAGGTAACTTCCTGCTGCCTGCAAGATGTGGGAATGTCAGCCATGTCTGTCTGTACACTACCATTTTCCCCACCATAATGATAATAGGCTAAACCTCTGAAACTGTAAGCAAGTCACCCCAATTAAATATTTTCTTTAGAAGAGTTGCTGTGGTCATAGTTTCTCTTCACAGCACAAGAAAACACTAAGACAACTTCTGATGTTCTATCTTCTACTCACTCCACCTTGAAGGCTTTCCTCAGAATTTTCTAGTTGGGTTATTGAGTATGAATCTTCATCTTCGAGTCCATTTTAATTTCTTTCAATGTGTCTATCTCCTTATTAAATTCCATTCTCAAGTCCTGAGTTGTCTTCTCCCATCTGCCTTATATTTGTGTTTTCTTCGGCATCATTCAAGTGTACATTCTCCTTAGGCTCTTTCCCCTTAATTTCACTGAGCTCTTTTCTTGTTTCTTCTTTAAATTTCGTCTATTCTTTGATAAGCAGAAGTGTTTGGATGCAGCAGAGAAGGACCTATGGATGGTTGCAAGAAGATAGAATCATTCTTGCTCACTCACTCATTTACTGTCTAAGATCTAAAAGAGTTTCTAGGGAAAGGGTTCTTAATTACTGGTAATTTAAGTACCAGTAATTATTGAAGCATAGAAGAACATTTTTTCCTAGCTTTTATTCCCTGTGGATTTTGTCATTAATAAAGCATTCTTTTGCTTTTTTATTTCTATGACATTACTAATGCTGGCATATACCTGGCCAAAATTGTTTTTCCCAATACTTAATTATCTTTCTGGTTCTATGTCCCGCTTTTTTGTTCCTTAAGCTTTTCTTACCTAAGGTTCCGTCCTATCTACGCTCGTCTAACTCTGCTTCCCTATGCTACACAGCACTAATTCTGCAGTTTTTCACTTCATCTAATTTTGATCAAATGTATTGACATTTGATGTATTGGGTTTTTTTTCATCTTAAGGAATTTATTTTTTTTAAATCCTCATGTCAATTATAGCTTCCTCAGAAAAGTCAGCTCTGAGGTTTATCTTATCAGCCTTGAAAGATGAGTTAGTAGTTTTCCTTATTTTCTATGACTACCATACACAACCTTTTTCTGAGATTTACAGGATTGGATGGTATTTGGATACTTGTCATTCTGTCATCACAAGGATTATAACTTGTTTATTGTTCTACCTCCAATGCTAAAAAACAAATGAAAAGTCCATTAAGTGAATTTATCTTTAGCTCCAAGCTTTTTCTTAGGCTTTTATCTAGTCCTTAAATCTCTCATTTGATCTCCCCTGAACTATTTGCAGATACCACAAAATGAATTTATCTCCACAGCACAGTCACAGCAACGTTCACCTAATATAAACTAACTGGTCACATGAAAAGTACTCAGACTGTCTTCTCACTTAACACACAAAATCAGCATCCTTATGTTTTCTCTCATGCTTAAGTCATTCTGTATTCCAAACCATTTTGTCCCCAGTTAGTTCTGATGCTCACCCATCATTTCTTCCTTATAATAGCAAAGGTCTTAATTTGTCTTACTCTTGTCTTTAACCTTTGCAACCTCTTCACGACCATTAGACTTTTAAAAAGATAACGTACTTAAAAGTTTCCTTGTCTCACTGTCACCTACAGGATGAACGACAGGCATCTTCACAGAAACAGAACATTCTCGAAACACTGCTGCACCTCATGTCCTTTCCAATCAAGGCACCTGACCCTCAAGCCCGTACTTAACTAGTGTTTGTTTTTAAATTGACCTCACAAAATTTCACTCCTTTTCAAGGCTACGCCTCTCTAAGGTATTCGACAAACTTTTTAGAAAGAGTGTCTCCCTTTGTGTTCAACACTTCTAGAACTCCGTCACAAAGCAAAACATTCTAATATCACTTTGAACTGATCACATTAAAATTATTTGTTCCTCAAGCTTTCTCTCCACCTTCTCTGAAAGCCAGCTCATTTTGTACAAATCTTCTTGGCTTCCTTGCAATTCTGAATATAGGCAAGACACTCAATGAATGTTTGATGAATGAAGGAGGGTATGTGTGTATACATACATGTATTTATTTACATATATACATATATATAATACATTGAATATGAAAGTAAATTTGATTATATTTAACTTAATGTATATTTGTAATTTAATACATCTGTGAATTTCCAAGTAAATGTTACACATTCTGAAGCAGTTATTAAAGAATTCACACTATGGACAGATGGTAAAGAATAACTGAGAATCCTGAAGGATACATATGCGCTCACACATTCTCCTTCTCTGTGCCTCACTTATGCCTTCCTGGCCCCACCAAGCCTGTCACTTTCCATCTTCCCATCCTGCCAATTTTCATGATCAGAGAAGGCAAACTGAAAAGGGTGCCATTGGAGAGGGTAATGGGTATAGAAGGGCATAGAGCTGTGAAGGCTTGGAAAATATGCTGCTCCATGTAATTTTCTAAAAGTAATACTAAAACACCCTTATTTACCCAATTCTTATGGATAATAAATTTCCCAGTGTCCACTCATAGTATCAGATAATAGATGGGATTCTCAGGCAAATTTCACGGGACAAAATTTTCTGCAGGTTTCACATTTAGTCTATTTGCAATTTGATGTAGAAATATTCGTTTAGACTTCAAAGTAGTGGTTTCAGAAAAAGTAGTTGGTTTTGTTTGTTTTCCTACCTGTAAACTTCATTACTCCCAAAACAACTGTTAAATTTTCAATAAAGGCTGAAGCGTCAGTAATGCTACACCCCAAATTTCTCTTTGAAAGGATTCCTCCTTTTCATCCAATAATGACTGTAATGATGGTCATTATAGATATATAGATACAAGAAAACAATTTATATTCTAAGAAAATAATATTCATGTGTATCAAACATACAACAAAAATAAAACTCCCACTTAAGAGACTTATAATCAATAGATTTAAGTCTATAACTGAGAAATCAAAAAAAAATCTAAGATCATCTATCTAGATTTTAAAATTGAATGAATGACCTTTTGGAAGATGAAAAGCCAAGCTAAAAAGTCGAATTGTTAGATGTTTACTAAATACTTGTTTGCCAACTCAATTAATTTGTTAGTAATATATTTCTAGATAAAAGGATTACATATTTCATAATATTAATCAGAGAAAATCTAATACTTAGAATAAAATATAAATATGCAAGTTAACATCTTTGGAAGCAATTTGGAAAAGTAAGGCATAATTACTTCAAAAGAAGTTTCAATTTATCCTTAAATACAATCAGTACAAATCAATGACCATCTTCTCATTTGTCGTCACGTTTAAATACAGTGACATCAGGATTCACAGCAGCAGCAAACTCACACGGAATCACTGCACCTTGCCCCAAATCTTCCCCTGCCCTGGCATAGCAGAGCTGTACCTGTAGGCCACCTGTGCATAGCACCAGCACCATAGATCAAAATGGCACAACTGCTAAATAAGTTCCACAAATGAGGCTATCAGAACAAATAATAAAAGCAATAAAACTAGATTTATTTCTTCCTAGAGAGAATGAGAAGCAGAACGGAGATGTTGGCTGAATTTCAGATAAACCTATCACAGTATTACAGATGAGAGAACCTGTTTGCACTCTGATCTTTCTTCACACCCTTCTGTCCTGAGCTTCTATTACTGTGAACACTCTAGTTCTTTAGATTACAGTCACATCGTTCCTTCAAGATTAATATATAAGAGAGTAAAGATTACTCCTAGGCTAGGATTCTGTATGCTAAGTTTCAGCCAGGAGCATATTTCTATAAGCAGAGCTATAAACCTTGAAAATAGATGTTTAGAATGGAATTGTTGAGACCCCTAACTATTGTGCCACAAATATGGCTGTCATCATTTATCTAGAAAAGGTACATAAGCAGCTACAATGTTGAAGCTTGCACTCTGAATAATAAGCCTGGGAGTAGCCGAGTTGTATTTCAATACAGTTCTATCTTCCTTTTGGAAGATATTAGAGTGGTGGAAGTGACACTGGTCAGAGAGGAAGAGAAAGGGAGTTCATGAGTCTTTCGAATTCTATGCTTTATACGCTGTGGGAAATGCTTATGACACCTAAGCAACTAACTAAAACTAACAGCTGCAAATAATGACTGTATTCAGTCCATTGTGATGATGATTTTTATGTTGTTTATGTACCACACAAGGCTCCTCAGTACAGCCTTTCAATCAGGTTATGTTGCCCTTTTCTTTCCTATTCCAAAAGACAGGAGCATCTCGGTGAGTTCATTTCTGGTACAAATGGTGTCTTCTGACACTTCAGATATATTTTGTGATATAGTTTGCTGCTTCTAAAATAATCAATTCCCCTTAATATCACTTACTTCCTCTCTGCAGGTTCCAAGAATCTGGGGAAAGCATAGTTCTCCTTTGGCATAATTCGGGGAAGATAATATACTCAAAATATGATAAATACATGCATATTAGCAAAGAAAAATGGCTCTTAGTGTAAAAGTAACATTTGGTCTAATAATCAATAATTAAGTAATAATATTAATAAATAATGATTAAATCATGCCTTTTAGAAGTAGTATAAAAAATAACAAGAGGTAAATGGGTGAGTGGGAGGAGAGATAATGGAGAGCATTTCCCTATAGTTATGAATATATTGTTTTATGTAAATTAAATATACAACAGGAAATAATATTACATTACTGTTAAAATGACATAAGATCCAGTCAAACAGAAGTTCTTAGAATATAAGAGATGGTACTGACACACAAGGACAAGATAATGAGTTCAAGAAGTGACATGATACATGAATCCACAGACTCGGTTCAGAAAATTTATTTGTGAACTCCCATAGAACTGTGTAATAGACACTGGGTGGTGGTGGTGTATGCCTTTAATGCCAGCGTTCAGGAGGCAGAGACTTTGTGAGTCTGAGGCCAGCCTGGTCTACAGAATAGGTTCCAGGACAACTAGGGCTGTTACACAGAGAAACCCTGTCTCAAAAAAACAAGCAAGCAAGCAAGCAAACAAGCAAACAAACAAACAAATAAATAAAATGTGTAATAGACATTCCAAACTACATTATTTCTGGAAACTATCAAGACCAAAATTTAATAATATACTTTCTCAAGTTACAGGAGTAGTGATCAATGTATTTTTTAGATATTGGTACTGATCTTTTTAGACTATATTCAATAAAGGCAAAATCCACATGACTTTTATTTGAAAATATAACTAATATACATTGATTTTCTTTCAAGTACTAGATTTTCAAGCAACTAGAAAAATAAATTTAAGGTTTCCATTATCTGGTATCACATAAATAAAATATCTGGGTGGGGTCTGGCTTTGATTCTGATGTCTGTTTTTTATTTTTATGCCTTCGTTGCTTGACATGACATGAAGCTATAAAAATTTAATACAATTAAATGAATGTGTACCGAGCATACTACCAATTTAGTGTATATTTCCAGTGAATACTTCCTGTGATTCAGACACCTAAACTTCCTAGAAAGAGGTCATGGATGCTCATTGTTCTCTTCCCAGGGTTACCAAATTTCAGTATTTTTGTCTTCCTTATCAGAGGTGCTGAACTCAAACATGGAAGGTTAAAAACCATCACCAAGCTGTTCTCCTTTAAAATAGACTTTCTTTGCCGTTTCTGAGTTCCATATTATCTTCCCCAGGTGTTTCAAATAAAGACAAACAAGCAACAAATTTTAAAAATATGTCTAAATTTCTCTAAATATTCAAACACTGTGGATTTTTTAAATAACAAAAGAAATATAGCTAAGAGATGTTTGGGGGTTCAGAAAGCCATTCAACAAATCTATTTGTAGCTCTTAATATTTAATAATATTGCTACAGGAATTCATTCCTAATTAGGAAATGTGTCATTTGTCCTTGAGCACAGTCTATGGGTCTGAGATTGGTGCCAGGCACATTCTATAGGTCACTGTGAAGGCCACCTTGTGAGCAGTTGTTATAAATAAGGGCTCTGAGGTCAGATCTTTCTGTTCTTTGAAGAGGTTGGGAGGTTTTACCCTGAAAGCAACACCAGCCCTCAGTCTGGAAACCAGGTCCCCAAGGAGACACTAGGCAAGCACTTTCTAATAGCAAAGACTGAGTAAGTAGGCACAAAAAATGTCAACTTACATAAACTCATATGAGAAGAGATGAGAAAATAGTGTCCTTTTCGCAAGGGCAGAAGTACAACTTATGTAGGAAAAAATGTGCAAAAATAGGAGCATCTGAGAAACTGTAAAGAAATCATAAAAGCTAGGAAATAATTTCAAGCATTGTCTTGAATTACAGGTAAACAATGAGTTTAGATTAAATAACCTACAAGAAATAGAAAGGCCACTGGGCAAGCTTTTCTTATTAGTCAAGATTTGGAGAATGAAGGTTTTGAACATTTTATACAATAAGGTCAAGAGGAATAATTACTCTTATTAAATAAGGTACAATGAATAAGTAGATTTACCATAAAGACTTCTTCCAATGTCACTGATATTTTAAAAATATGCACCATAGAAAATATACAATTCCATAGCCCACAGGATCATGAATATAAATTTCCCCAAAGGTTAACCTTTTGATTACAGCCCAACAAATTCTTTCTTGAGCACCAGTAACTAGAACATTATTTTCTAGGACCCTCTTCTAAAACCTGTTCGTTATTTCTCTTCAGTGAGCTCATAACATCATTGTCTCTTTCCAACTCCCCTCACCTATCAGAGTTGTGTCTTTTTCATGTTGTACACAAAACATTTCGGTACCTTTTCCCAGAGTCTTGAACTCAAAGCTTAGCAGAAGAATGGTACACCCAAGTACAGAGCAAGATCTCTTAGCTTGTCCCCATGTTGCTTTGTGCTAACACAGCTAAACAATATACGTAAGAAAGTTTTATCTACCTCCAAATGACTGATTTTGCTGTACTATTCCAAGCAAATATATTTTATACAAGTTATTACATGTGTATACACTCAATAAAACCTTGCTTTCTGTTTTAAACTTTGAAAAATCATAATGTCATCTACTTAAAGCTTAAAGATCATATGTGATTCACTGAAATGTTATAAAGAAACAAAGTCTGAAAATGTCTGTATTTAAGCAACTTGGAGAAACTCTGCTTGGCAGCATCATGACATAGAAACGTGAGCATCGAGGTAGAACTGCTTCAGCTTGTCAGCATGAAGAAATCATCTGCATTGGGTCAGACTATACTCAGAACTCTGGTCCATGTCATTATATCTAGAAATACCTGTCATAGACATTGTACCAAGAACTTCAAGTTGTTACTAGTGTACCCTGTCACTTCAGTGTCCCTTTCGGTTCTTAGAGGTGACTTTTCCACTGTGTGTTACATTATTATGTGGACCCTTCTTCACAGACATCAAAAGTTACCCAATGTGAGTTTTAACTCTTCCTGGCTCCCTTATGGACAAATAGCAAAAGGTCATTATAGAGTCAGGTTTTAGGTGAATGTTAGTCATGCTAATAGAATCATACATCATACCAGACTCAGGAAAAATCCCCTCCCTCGTTAGCCCCCAGTTTGTGCTATATGAGCCATTCTTCTACAGAAAGTTTGGACAGATAATCCTTTAATAGGAGACAATGCTGAAATTAGACAGAATTTAATATAAATAGACATAAAGAAGACCTATAGAAATAGTCCAGCAGTCCATAACTTGATCTTGAACTCACTATAGTAAAGACATCCTCATGCTGAATGACGTAATGCTAAGAAAAGAGTTCCCACACTCCAGAAATTCCACAGTCCCTTTTAGGTTAAGACAAGAGCCAGAGACATTACAGATATGTCATCAGGTTATGGTTTGATAGCTTTTGTTCCAACATCATTGAAATCTCCTGAGGGTTCTTAGAAGCAAGATCATCATTTAATCCTCCAAGAATGGTCCTGTATTGCATCCATCACTCAGATTGTTCCCTTTCATGTTAGTTTGGAGGAAAAACCATTTATTCATTGAAATGATAAAATATTGCCAAGCATTAAACACTCCAGAATACCACAGTGTTTATAACTTAATTCATATTTTCTTGAAGTTTCTTAACAATCTCTCAAAAATGCAGATTTTACCCAAATCCTGTGGAGAAACTTGGGTTTGCCTTTGCTTATCAAGTATTGCAGTTTATCAGTCTGGACAATAAAGTGAAATCACAACTACTTTCATGAATACCTGGACCTTGTCTCATGTGCCATGATCCACATCCATCCACATTACTATTTTCTACATTGTCAGACTTGAGTGACATAAGAATGTTTCCATTTCTTATACTGTCTTCTAGTTTAATAATTAATCAAAAGTGCTTTTGAACCTAATTTGTCTCATTCCACCAGGACACAGACCCACCAATAGAGAGATCTGGTGGCTCTAGAGATTCTGGAGCCAGCAAGCACCAGTCTGCAAAAGACATGTGTGCTCATCTCTTCCCTTTCCATGACTGCCATGACAGGAACTTGAAAACACCTGTGCTGAGAATACATCAATCAGCAAATGCTACAAATAGACATTTGACTCCCACTCCAAAGCCTTCTATTAATGTTAACCAACATGCAGCCAGCCAAATAGCTGCTGATAGTTATCCCAATGCCCCTTCAGGAAAACAAAGCCAAAACAAATCGGTACTCCATGTGGAGAGTCAGCTGTTGTTTGGGATAAGTTTATGGAAGCCAAGAGAAATGTCTATGTAAAAAAAAAAATACAACTGCCTACTATCAGCAGTGGCATCTATTGGAAACAACATTTTCTAAATGTCAAAATAAATTAATGAAATTTGATTTCAGGTTCAAATTTTCATGGATTATATTCAAATAGAGAAATTAAAGATTCATTTTTATTATAAAGAAGTTTACTTTTATTAATGTAAACCCTATTAAAATTCTTATTTGTCCCATGTGCCCAAAGATATCTGCCTCTTAATTGTATTAACTACCTGTTTCATACTTAGTATTTTACCAAGAACATAGTATTTTACCACTTCTGTAGCTATCCCTTGACACATTAAATATAAAATCTATGTAATGCTATGCTCTGTATACAAAATTTGACCTATATGGTAAATATTTTTATGTATAATTCAATAGTTTTGAACTTTATGATATCAAAATAGCACTTATATGAATATTGTTGAGATATTTTAGTCATTTAAATTTCATGCAAAATAAACATATTTAAGAATTAATCATTTAAAATAAGTAAATTAAATAAATATATTAAATAAATAAAAAGTATGTGTTGTTTTCAGAAAATGACATTAAACTTCACTTTAATAAAGATTGTGCCAGTTGATGACATAAGTCATAAATCATATTTTTAATACATTGGAGTAGCCATTGTAGTCACTGTTGATAGCATATTTTTAAGACATTTATGCATACATATTAATAAGCACTATGTATTATACAGTTTTCTTTCCATCTTCTGGGATTTGAATTATTTTCTGTAGTTCTATGGCTGTGAGGTCCTCCCTGAAATAACCAATCATTAAGGGAAAAATTCTGAGCTTTCATGGGGATTTGTTTAAGTAGCTTTGGATTAAATTTGACCTTTTAAGACTAAACTTGAACCCTAAACCTTAGCAAATCCTAAATTTTGTTACTTATTAAAAGTTTCATACTATAATTTTTACATAGTTAGTCTTGAGCAATAAGATTACATTTCTCTTTCTATTCTAAAGTAAGAACCCAGACTAGCTCAAATTTTATTAAATCTATAGAAACAATAGTTTGACCAATGGTGACAGGTAAATAAAAGTGTTGATATTTATCCAATTATACAAAACAACAGCAATCCATAAATTCTTTTTTCCAAGCTAACTTTAAAAGCACATAACTAGGTCTAAATTAATAAAAATGTTTATCTTTCATATTCACAGTTAAGGTTCCCTTAAATTCCAGCCCACTTCATTTCATAAATGGCATGTTATTTTGCCTAAGTGAACCATGTAAATATTGACTTTGTAATATAAAAGAAATGATGTGGGATTTCCCTCTGTATGCTGTGATTACCATTGATAAATAAAGGAACTGCTTGGAGCCTATAGCAGAGCTACAGGGAAACTGAGCTAGGTGGAGAAAACTAAGCTGAATGCAGGGAGAGAGAAGGCTGAGACAGGGAGAAGCCATGTAGCTTTGCTGGAGACAGATGCCAGAACTTTAGCTGGTAAGTCAGAGCCAAGTGGCAACACACAGATTAATAGAAATGGGTTAAATTAAAATGTAAGAGTTAGCTAATAAAAAGCTAGAGCTAATAGGCCAGACATTTAATTAATACAGTTTCTATGTGATTATTTTGGGGCTAAGAGGCCGGGAACCAACAAGAAGCCCCCTCCTTACAACAAAGAAAAAAATGCTGTCTTTCTTTCAACATGAATATTCAAAGATTTCTGACATATTTGTTATTATTCAAGTTATTCGAGGAGGTAAGCCTTGTGAGTAAAAACATTTTTCTGGAAGATGTCTACTGATTAAAGAGCCATTGTGTGTTCTTACTGGATATTGCTCATGTAGGCTTAGAAGAATCAAACTACTTCTCATGTCACATAACAGAAGATATTGTATGATCCTGCCTCTGAGGGAGCATATACTTTGTACAGGGAAACATTCCCCAAATATTAAGAAACAAGACTCAAAACTGAGTTTTTATTTAAATATGCATGTTTCAATACTTCCTTGTCCTTCTTGTTTGACCACGGCATTTCTAGATCAATTAAGTGGACTAGAATGTTATCAGTATTATAAAAGAATTATGCTTACTTAATTTAAGAATGTTTAGGAGTTAACTCTTGCAGCTTATGAAATTATTTATGCTATAGGAAAATTCCTTCATGTTATTTGTACATAAACCTAGTGGGAATCTTCAAATGATAACAAAAAGAAAAACTGGCTACTGATCATTAACTCTTTTTCTTTGAATGAAAAGTCAATGTTTTGTTTATATAAAGGAATACTGCACATTTTGATAATACAGGACTCATGGTAGACCAATTAGCAAATGTCTATGTAACCTACCCCTCATCCGACTTCCCAGGAGGAAAATGAGTTTTGTTCTCTCCTTGTATCCTTCCTGTATCAGTTTGCATTCAGTTGCTGTGATAAACCAAAGTCACTGTGTATAGAAGAGATTATTTGGCTTACCTCTCCACACCATTGTAAATCATTGAGGAAAGTCAGTGCAGGACTCAAGCAGAAACCTTGAACAAGGAGAAATTGGAGCGGAGACCATGGAGGAATGTTGCTTACTGGCTTGATCCCTATGGTTTACTCAGCATGCTTTTACTTGTAGAACCTAGGACCATGCTCAGGGGTGACACCACTCACTGAGGGCTCGGTTCTCCCATATCAATCATTGGCCAGACATGCCTATATACCATTAAGAAGGAGGCAACTCCACAATTGAGATTCTCTCTTCCTAGGTGACTTACTTTGTGTCATGTTGACAAAGACTAGCCAATACACTTCCATTAAATATAAAATTATACCAATAAATATTAAGTGAATAATAGACTGCTGTGGTTTCAGGTTTTCTTTATGTTCCGTTTATTTAGAATGAGCTATATATCCTTTTTCTACTTTTCATGGTGCTATTTTAGCTACTTTTTATTTTTGATATATCAAAGAAAGATAGCTAATGAGTAAAAATATCATAGCATAATATTTATATATTTATAAGTATGGTTAAAATATAGAAGTTAAACAGCTCATGACAGATAACTCTATTCATAAATAGTTACATAAAAATTTTTTGAATGTCCCAGGTTCCTAAGCATTTATCACTCATAATAACCAATATTAATCTAAATGTTTCTCTATTTTCTTAAAAGCTGGTGGTAACATAGAGGAAAGGCTTTAATTTGTTGGGAATATAAAAATTGCAAAACACGTTCTATACTAGAATAAATTCACTGAAAAGTTTTCCCCAAATACTGGGAATAAAATCCAGGGCTTCGTGCATGCTAAGCAAGCACAGAGCTACAGATTGGGATCTTGGTTCTAATTCTTCAGAAATTCTTCAATAATGCATCATTTCTTTCCCTTTTTATGTTAACTTCACAAAATAATTTGAGTAAATTTGCCCATCTGCAGAGATAACCAGCACCCTAATGCCATTAAAAATATTGCTCCATATTAAAAGAGGGCAACTGTGGAAAGTCAGGGTCCAGCCAAAGTTCAATCTGAGAAAATATATACTGTTTCACTGGTCAGCCTGAGAAAAGCAGACTGCAGCCCAAAGTATCATAAAATTATTCAAACACAGGTGTGAGCTAGCAAAGAATGACAGTGACAGCAGCGACCAGGAAAGCGATGCTGGGCTTATATTACTGTGAGTCTGTACACCTCATATAGCACTAATGGGTCTATTATGTCCTGTATATGAAATGTGACCAATAACTCTACAACTCCTTAGAGTTGCTTTGAAAATTGAGAGAAATAACTATTTACAAGATATGAGACAAATAGAATTCTTTGCATCTCTTCATCTCTTTCTCCAAAACAAAATTTAAATATACTTGGATACTGAGTCAGAATATCCCAAAAGCCAAAAGGACACTTGCCATTTCCTTCTTCAACATGGGGGTGTCCAAGTATGGTCACAGAGTATTCCTCACTATTTCAGAAAATATGCATGAGCGAGAGAGAAAATGTACAAAAGATTTGGTTGCTAATTGTCTTTTCCTGGATTACATATAAATAAAATTTACACTGGGAGACATTAGTTTTGAGGCCACTTACTCTGCTTCCTACAAATTTTAGATGCCTAATTAGAGAAAATTTTTCTATAGCTCTGTGCAGAGTGATTGCTGTTTCAACACTGAGTTAAATAATTTACTAATAAAGTCAGTATTAAAAAATATCATTGCAGGAAACCTCTCTAGCTTTTGTGTAGTAGTTTAATTTTGTTATTATTCTCTCAGCTGTGTCAATAATGACTACTAAATTTAATGGTTTATTACTGCTATTATTATTAATCAATAAACTCAGAATTTAGACCCTTTGAGAGGGAAGGCACCGACTAGAACGTGGAAACACGAGAAACAGACTATTGGTGGCAGGGTTCTATGCACAGGCTGCTCTGCTGTAACACATTCATCTTCCATCACTAACAAAGTTCACTATCTTATCTTGTGAGTGGCACGAAAGAGTTAATGAACTTCTGCCAAATCGAGTGTTGTGGTCTTTTCTCAGTGATAAGATCAAGACCAATGCCTTCCCTAAGTATTACCGCATAGCAGTGAACTCCATCATCCTTGTGAACTGAACTTGACAGACATTGTCAGACTCCTGCTCCTCAGGTATCATTGTCATTCACTCTGCATTAACCCCGCTAGGAGCGACTGCTGAATTTAGCCTTCAAAGTCTCCTCATTATTTGGCAAGTTAGAAGAGATAGTGGAACTACTAGTAATTGGGGGAACTACAACTCCATCCCAGCAAGTGACCTTGTCCCCAAACTAAGCTCTGACTGGCCCCAGGTAGAAAACCTTAATTGGCAGAGAAATTATTATTTCGGCTCTTCACCAGGTGGATTCTAGGGAAGGAATGGGCAAGAAGAGTTTCAGCATCCGACAGTAAGAAGAAATGCTGATGACTCCATCTGAAGCTGGCGCATCATGTACAAGTGTCACCAGCCCTGGCTTTGTGTCTGTCACTTATTTTCCATCTCTAAGAAGAAAATGATTCAGAGCTTCAAGAATATCAGTGCAAATGAGTGAGAAATGAACTATGCAAACAAAATTTAAGGTCAGAATTTCTTCTACATTCCTGTTTTAAAAATCATATTCCCCAGCAAAGACTCAAAATGACATTAAGTGGACATTCAAACAACCTTGGTAAAGTTTTAATTTGTTTTTGCATTTTTTAGACGTCTATGCTCCCAAGTACCATCTAAAATGTAGACTCTACAAACGAACACAGAGGCAGTTTCTTGATTCATAATAGTTTGTTTTCATGATCAAGGGATTAAACATTTTAGATCTCAGTAGAAAGCTCTGAAAACCAAAGGATTTGAATACTAACGATACAATTTTCCTAAATGCCTTGCCCTTGAGATGCTTGAGATAGTTAGAAATAACCAAGACTCAGAAGTTATTTGAGCTCTTGAATTGAACATGTCTTCAGGAACTTATTTATGATACACTCAAATTCTGTGGGAAAGTTTTAAATGTGGCTGCAAATTTGTATGATTTCCTACAACTAGAGCACACTTACATTATTTTTTAATTGCTTTTTGAGACTATATTATAGTCCCATCATTTCACCCTTCCCTTTCTCCTCCAAGCCTTTTCATGGACCCAGCTTACTCTCAAAGTTGTGACCTCTTTTTTCATTGATATATATATGCATACATATATAAACATCCAATAAAATAATGGAATTGAAGATGAAAGTGAATTTATCTTTGAGTTAAAAGATAAGATTATCCTAATAAAGATATAAGTCTAAGTTATTGAAATACAGTAGATTATTATGACATCTTTGTTTTTCCATTGCTCAAAAAATGACCGGAATTAATTTTATTATGAATAAATATGCAAAGTTTTCTGACCTTGTTACATCTTCTAATAGATGTTACATATTTGAGATATAATCCAAAACTTGATAACATGCATGTATTAGACTATTATAACATCTATTTTTGATTCTTGTGTATGAGAAGGACCACTAAATTCATATTTGTTTTCTCATTTCTTTTGTAATATTAGTTTAAATCCTGGGCTCTCTGAGACACAGGCAATAAAAACATCTTTTTTCATGCCTATAAACACTTCCACTTCTGAGATAGTAGCATCATTATTAAAAAACTATAGTGAGACTAAACAATCAGGAGTGACAGGCAACTCCAATTTTCTCAAAAGCAAGATTCCGAGTAAGTGCTTAATGTAAAGCCAGGAATGGACTGAGAAACCTTGACATCTTCAGGAAGATCTGTGGTAACTTCTAGAGATATCTCTAAGAGTTTCTCCTCAGCTAACATGTAAACTTCCCCAAATGGGAAAGGACACAATGCAGAAGTGTTTTATAGCTTTGGTTTAACGAATATAGAAAAGAAATAATGTGAGAAACTGTACTTTATAAGTATTTTTAAAATATTTTGACCCCCTGTTCATAAATGTTGCCAAACTTTTACAAAAATGTAAGCATACTACTGAGATTCTTAAGGGAGCTGTAGTTTACAAAGAAGTGACAGAGGGGGCTGGAGAGATGGCTCAGAGGTTAAGAGCACTGGCTGCTCTTCCAG
>LOJH01020396.1:3837-14278 GCA_001685095.1 Ellobius talpinus
TCTCTCTCTCTCTCTCTCTCTCTCTCTCTCTCTTGATTTCTCACTTGGATTTACTCTGCTAAGTCATTGGCCAAAACAGCTTTAGTCATTAACCAATAAAAGCAACACATATACTGAAGGACGTCCCACATCAGAAGACCAAGCGCTCAAGCCCATTTTCCTTTAGGAGAGCATAGCTGCTGTGTTAGAATGAGAATCCCCAAAATACAAAGTGTGAAAAACCCCTAGACAAGGTTGGGCATATTCCTATCATTTTCCAGATGAAATAGCTGAGATCTAAAATAGTAAAACTACTTGAAAAAACACACAAAAAGATGAATTTATGAGAAATCCAGGGAAAAACTCTGAATTTTAAATGTCTAATATGGTATTATCTAATTGTATCCCAAGGGGGAGGCAACTGAGTACCTTAAAATCTTTTCTCATGGAAACAGAGAGAAAATTCATCCCATGACCCCCAGAAAAGAAAGCCCTGCTGTGGTGTATTCTCCTGGGCTTACTGGACCCTTTCCCTCCAGGGTGTGTTAAGCACCATCACTTTCCTGACCGAAGTCCCATTCCTCAGCCCAGCTGCAGCTGTTTTCCAGAAGTATATAAAGAATCTGTCCCCTAATTACACAGAGCAGAGGCAAATCCTCCAGAAACTGTTCTTGTTTTCAAGTCATCTGAATTTACTTCTGTATGTTCAACAGTAATTGGTACTCTATAACCCATGTGAATAATTTTTGTGGTTTTCTATCATCACCAGGGACAGTGCTGCATTTAATAATTTTTGTGGTTATCTATCATCACCAGGGACAGTGTGCTGCATTTAATATTTTTAGCAAATTGTTGTGGAAATAAGGGAGAAGAGAACAACCTAGGCAGCAATGTCTGATCCCGGAAATGCAATTAACCAATCAGGAGTCATTAGATTTTTTTTTCATCTAGGATTCTGGGCAAACTTTTCTTTTGCTATTTAGAGCTATACACTGCAGATGCTGCTCCACATTGCTTCTTAAAGAAGACTTTGTGCTCTGTTGATGCTGAATCATTATTACTGAAAATATAAACCACTTGCAGATGGCAGGCTTTCTGTATTCTCAGGTAAACTGGTTTTATTGTTAGGCTTCTTGCTAAGAAATTGAGCAACTAGAATTCTGTGGAAATAAATATCCAGCTACCTTAAAACCTGTGTTACACTTTAGCAATATTTGTAAGAAAGGAAATCAACAGTAAATCAAAATGTAAAGTAGATTATGCATGAATTCATTCATTAACATAATTAACCTAAATATTCCAATAGATTTATTATATATGAGGCATTCTTCTATGGGCTAGGCTGTACCACTGAGCACAATGTGAGAACATCCATGTTCTTATGGAACTCATTATCTAGCATCATTAATGAGAGAAAAATGAGAGCTGTACAAAAAGAATGATCCAACAGAGCAGGACTGTAACAGAAATGTATGGCACTGAAGCGTTATTAAGCTTATGTAATTGGGAGCAGTTTGCTATCAGCTTTAATTGACAGTTGCGTGGACAGAGGTCCTGACGTTACTAGTTGAAAACTGGGGATTTCTACTTTTCCTTTATCTTATACAGCAGAAGTAGAGAAAAGTTCTCCAAAAAGCATTGAAGGAATTTAGCCCAAGAGGAGTCGTAGCTACACGGCTGTGTAAGAGAAGACTGGAATCTAGGAGAGCGTTTTGAGAAGTGATCATGACTTTACATCAGAGGCATTGTTCACTCGGGAAGTTAGCTGCCCTTTGTTTGTGTTTTTATGAGTTTGTGGGGCCTAGGAGACTTGGCCCAGCTTCAGGCTCAATTCCTGTAGAGTGACTAGGAGAACCACATTGTAAACTGTATTATTCTCAAGACCTACCTTGTTATCTGCATCCTTCTAGTGAACAACGCATGCCCTTTCCTCCCTGCCCTACACAAAGATGCACTACTTTAATTTTTTATCATGATTAGAACAGGTACCTGAACAATTATAGCAAAAAGCAAAAAGATATATACATATATTTGTAGCTTTCTACAGCATGGTTGGGATAACTGAAACACCAAGAATGCATCTGCAGAGAATGATCAGTCACCTCAAACTCTCATGTCTCCTAGAAGGGAAAACAAATGCCCCCCCCCAGGGTGGCATACATTATCCCAAGACTAATTTAAAATAAACAACTTGCAACCCAAACTCAAGATGTACACCGAAGACCCAGGCCCAAGTCATTTATCAATTCATGCTTCAAACATTAACTAAGAATCTATTATATATCAGATATTCAGGAGTGAGTTTTTCAGCATCAGGGACTCCTGGAGCTCGAGTTAGACGTGACTGTGAGACCTTGCATGGGTGCTTAGACCTGAACTTTAGGCCTCTGCAAGAGCAGTGCCAGATCTGTGCCTCTGTGCTGTCTCTCCAGTCCAATCACACACAGTTTAAGATGGTGAGCCAATAAGTAGTGTTTGAGGAGTTCTTTCTTTAATTTATGCAGCACAAGGCAGAAAAATGCAAATTTTCTTAAAATATATAGCATACCTATTTTTCTTTTATAGACGAAGATGGGCAAAAGGGTGATTCTTAACCCATTTCCTGCTTATATTCCCCCAATCTTCCTAACTCAAACTGAAAAAAAATGTTTTATTTGACGTTATTAAAAACACTAAAACAAGGGCTTGTCTATGAAAAACTATAAAAGATAGGAGTCAGTAGAAGTCTTAGTGAACTCCCTGGATGTTTTCGTTTTTATGTCTTCACTGTTAAAACAATGGAATCTTGAGTCAGAAGAATGGGGATTACTCACGTCCTCTCAGTTCCAGCATAAGAACGACAGAGTTGGAATGAATTCTAGATTCCTGTCCTCTCAGGGCTAAAAGTTTAAGAGAGCCACTGGAACATTCCTCTGATTAATGACCTGACTCAGAGGATGCCAACTATTCAAAGACAAAAATATGGCCATGAGGGCCAATTTGTCTTTGAGGCTATTTGATTGAAAGGAAAACAAAAAACAGGAGAACAAAAGGAATCTGGTTTCTTCGTTAGTCCACAAGCCTATGGGAGTCTGTGTTCGTCGCTTTCTTCTTTTGAAAAATTCTCTTTCTTCCTCAGAAATCAATTTGCTGCTTGACAAATAAACTCATAACGTATAAAGCCAGCTTAAAGGTTGGGATAATTGAAGAGAAAGCACGAGTTTATGAGCAAGGGACCACAGGCAGCCGAAGCTACAGCTCTGGAGGTGGGTATCTGCTTACAGTGCTTGATACATGATCCCACAAGTCTGCCATACTGTGATGGCACAGATGTAAGGACAAAGGGCATCAGAGGGAAAGGGCAGAGATCCGAAACGATCCAGTATATCTTTCTCAGTATATTTAATTTTTTTTAGTCTTAACAAAGACGGAAACTGACCCGTATTGATCAAAGTGATCTCAGTGTATAGCCAAACATTATAAATATTCCTTTAACAGAAATGCTTTATATTGGTTAGCATAGTTTCTTATGAGATTTAGAAGAACAGTTGAAGTAACTAGTTATACTTAAATATCAAAATATTCTTTCACAAAACCTTAAAGTCTGTCATAAGCTAGCTTATGCTGTATGATTTTAGAGGCCTTATCTGTAGAAATAAATGAAAGGTAGAAGCTGGTTTCAAGTGGTGTTTTTCTAGTATAGAACACTAAGTTACGAAGGTATTCTTCCATCAAACACTGGGGAGACTTGGCGTATCAGAAAGGGAATTTTGACACTACTTCTAGAGTCATACTAGGTTTCCTCAACAGTCCCTTCAAAGTCTGACAGCTTCACTTGCTCAGCGAGGATTCCACAGCAGACACCTCACTCTAATTCCATGTGACAGATATTAAACCTGTAGCCAAGAAAACTTTAAAATTTAAAAATGACTTTGGATATTTCTGTAGGCATGAGGTTGTTAACCTCACTTAAATGTTCTGAGTACTCTCATTATTTTGGAACATCATCTTTCTCTATTGTACTATATGCATATATATATATATAGTTATCTCCCCTACACATACATATACATCTCCTGTCTGGAGTTTTTAAATAATTCATGGTATTTCTCATAAAAAAACCCAAAAAGTCGATTTAAAAAGTTAGTAAAATATTTATGGAAGCTGGGGACTATAAAAACTTGGACATTTTAAGGAGAAAAAGGCAGCAGAATTCCTTACATTCTCCTTTTCAATAAGAAATCATTTAAAAACTTGCATTTTTCAAAGAGAGATGATTCCCTCAAACGAAGCTGAGTATGCAACACTGTACACCCGGGTGGATGCCTGCCACTCAAATCCCTGCCCTGCCACAAGCTATTCTGATATAATCGAGGGAAATAGAGTTAGGTTGATGGGTTTACAGAATGCTGTCTACATGAGTGGCAGTTGTTTGCGCCATAATCATGTTATGAGCACTCAATTTTTATTGCAGAACAATTGCTTCTAATAACTTTTATGTTTGTGATCAGTGTGTTACAAATTCACCTGAATTTCAAAAACGATCTAAGAAATCTGAAGAAGTGTTCTTCTGTTGCGTTTCTCTTCATACACTCAATAACAATAAAACAACTGATTTGAGCAGGCACAGAGTTGTGGATTCTGACAATCTGTGAGATCTCGAATACGTCGCCAGTTTGCCTGGTCCATAGAAGACCTGACACCATAGTTGGATGATTATCCATCATCAGCTGCTGTTTGTGGATAGTGTGATTAATAACTGCAATGCAAGCGTGATGGGGAGCTCTGTGACCTTTATTGACTCTGTCGACCGGCAATGCTTTCTTTTTGTGTGGTTGGCCCTCAATTTCTGCTGCCTTCAGTTATTGATACAGCCCATTACTATTTCGATTGTGAGACCATTCCCTTTCTATGACCTCAGCAGCAAATATCTGTTGAAGCAAGAGTGATTTTTGTTCATTTCACATAAACACTCACAGTTCATGGCAGTGCTCTTCTATTTCATTCAGCAAAAATTTGGAGGGAGTTCATTTCTACTGTGCAGTCATTTAATTTGCATAAAATGATTTTACCTTCTTCTTTGGACTTTACCACTTATGATAATAATTTTAGTCCTTCCTTCTATCAGCATTTCAGCTGAATGTTCTTAGTAAGCTTGCAAAATATTATCTAAGATAATATGCATTTTAACTACAGAATAATTAAATCTACTAAATTTTCTTTTCAGTATATATCTATGTAGTACTTTTTAAATGTTGCATATACTTAATCACATGTAGACATATAGTGAGGTAGTTTCTTTGAAAGGTGAATTTGTATAAATTAAATGTCTTCTAACATTTAATCTGAAATGTTACAAGTCAGTCTGAGAAATTGCTTTTTTACTTCAGCAGTTTAGTAAATAAAATATTTCAAAACAAAATATGGATCTGCTGTACTTAAGGCTGTGTTGGAGTGAAGAAGAGATGACTAATTGTCCATTCATTTCTTGACGGTGAGTTTTCATGGCCAACAGTGGCTTCTAGTAATGTGTTATCTAGTAATGAAAAAGAAAAGAAGTCATAGCAGCCAATACAAAAGACAAATCCCAAGGGCTGTCTCTATGGCGAGCGAGGATACTGCAAAAGATAAATAGATCGTGAGGGTACAAAGCTCATCGGCGGGGGCAAGGGTGGCTAGGGAGTGGAGTGGTGCTCGAGTGTTTGTCTGCCATGTGCAAAACCTCAGGTTTGCTTCCTGAGACTGGAAAACATATTTTTAAACTTAAAATGAGGGAGAATTATTTGTTGAGACAACTATTTAATGCATATTGAATATGATGGTGAAAGATGACAGGATTCATGATTGGGATAAAATCCTTGAGAAAGGGTAAAAGAGTTTGGTCATAATGTTCTAAGTAATTCATAATATAATTAAGTTTGTTCTGTGTTGCCTCTTTAGCCACTGAGATGAGCTTTTGGAGATACCTATTCCTTGATCTTTTGTTGTCTCTCCTAGAGCAGAACAGTACATACAACGAACATGTGCTAAGTGAATGGAAAATACATAAATAAATTGAGTACCAGTGTTTGTCTAGGATGGGAATGAGGACTGTTATCTCGCCGTGACTTAAGAAAAGCACAGTGCATGGGTAAAAGTAACATAGCTGATGAAAATGCATGGCGCTCTTAGTAAATGACTTCCATCAAATCAGTGAAATAAAATACACAACAGTAACCTTAAGGAAAAATGAAAGATAAAATCAGGGAGAGCCTGCCATAGAATTACATAAAAATGCCCAGAGACGTATTCTAAGAGAAAACCCCATTTTTAAACGATTGGAGGTTTGATTTGGGCTTGCCAAATATCTGATTCATGAATTGTAAAGAGAGAAAATAGAGCAAAATTATCAACTAAGAATTGCAATAAATGAGTTAAATTGATGATGATTAAGGTGAATAATCTTTAAAATTTTCATAATCACAGGGGCAAAAGGAAAAGCTTAAAATCTTGCAGGAAACCCAGCCATTTCTCAGCAGAATTCTCATAAAAACCAGGAGACTCCCTGCAAAACTATTGACAGCTCTATAGATACAGCCATTATTAAAAACCCTTAGAAGCACTTGTCTGTAAATTAATAGCCAGCATGCCCTTCAATCCTCATCAGAGAGCCTTCTTTACACAGTAGATGGCAATTAATACAGAGACTCTTAACTAGAGAACATGCAGAGAGTACAAGTCTGACATATGGGACATCTGTATCACATCTTCTCGCCTTAAGGCTCAGAGATAATTCTGGAAAGGGGGTTATGAGATTGCAATGGCCAGAAGTTGTGTTTCCCGGATATGACAGGGCCACTGCCCAGAAGATCTCACAGCAGCTGGGACTGCATGCATTAGACTTGTACAAGGTAAAGTCAGTCAAAACAGCCTACACAGGGAGATGTGCACAAAGTCTCACCTGTGCCTAAGCTATTGGTGTTTGATGGCTGCTGGGGCAGAGAGAGTCAGTTCTTTAGGGATGTGGCTGCTGACAGGCTACTCATGCTCCAGAGAATGATCCCATACCTGTGTCACAGTGGCAGGACTAAGCTAACTCAGTGAGCTAAAAATGAGTATATGGAATTGGGAGAGAGAAGGGGTAGAAAGGGATCTGGATAGAGTAGGGTGGAAAGTATTGAGAGGTAGATTTGTTCAAAACACATTGATACATGTATGAAAAGCTCAAAAAATAAATAAGAAATATATTTAAAATGTTGGGTGCTAGACAAAGCAAAGGTAATATCTTTTTCAATCTGAGTACAAATTAGTTGCACTGTAGAATCCTATGACAAGAAAAAGTATTAACATCCTCTGGAGACGGGATAAAGACTTTGTCAGATGAGCAAGTTTTCAGTAAACTGCCACCTCATGTAATAAATTCACAGAGTGAAGCACGGAAGGGAGCAAAGACCTTGGAGATGCAACACTGACAGCAGAGATTTGAGAACGGCCGATATCTCACAGATGAAAACGAAAAATTCATATTGCTTCAGAAGACAGGAGGCTGCAGGAATACACACGTGCACACAAAGTGAAATGACAAGCCAAACTAACATCTGAGCATCTCTAAAAAAAAAACAAGTCTACGTAAGGGCTGCTGGGAGTAACAGATTCATCTGACTTTTAGAAATAAGGATGCAAATAAATGAAACAGGAAATTTAACATTTAAAACCACATGAAAAGAAAAGAATAAGCTATGTGGTTTATAATTGTATTACTTTTAGCATATTTAAAATGGGGTGGTGGGACTAGAGATCTGGCCCTTGATGATGACCTGGTTTGGTTTCCAGGAACCAGATGGGATGGCTCACTGCTGTTTGGAACTTCAGCACCAAGGGATTAAATACTCTTGTCTGGCCTCAGAGGATACTTGCACTCAGCTACACACACACACACACACACACACACACACACACGTAAAATATATGAACTCATAGTTACTGTTACAGCATGCATGATACAAATGTGTAAGCTCAATGCAAGGAAATCCAAGTCGGGAAGTGGGTACGAAGTCCCCAACCTTAGCTAAAACGTTTTTTGGCAATTAGTATGTATTTGACTGAAAAAAATGAAGCAAAGAAAGAGGCAAAAAAGAAAGAGAGAAGAAAAGAAAAAGAAGACAAAGTTGGGTGTAGAAGAAAAAGGATGAGGTGGGGAGGGGTGAATATAAACAAATGCATAACATTATGTATATAATACAAATAACAAAATTATCCAAGAGTCAATGGGGAGAGGGCTGAATGCCTAAGAGCACTGGCTGCTCTTCAAGAGGAACTAGCTTTGATTCCCAGCACCCACATGTCCATTTGCAACTCTCTGCAAATTCAGATCTATGAGCTATGATTCTTTCTTCTGCCTTCTTGGGCACCATGTCTACAGGTGGTGCACAAATGTTCAGATGACACACCACACACAATAAACATACTAAACAAAAATTGAAATCATGTGGGTACTTCATTACTGCCTAAAGGAAACACTGCTTTATGATGAGAAGTGAAGCATGCGCAGGGCAGAGGTGCTTACGTAAGAAAGCCAAGCAATGTCTACCATAGCTTTACAGGGCTATTTTCTTTGGGGATACGGACCAGAGGCCAGGAGGTATGCAGCTAGAGATGATCTTTTATATAGATACTGAGCATGTATATTTTCACAAAAAGTATTTGACTGATTTATTTGAATATCTTTGTACATAACAGCAACCAGGACTGTGCATGGATGAAGACCTCGTAATAGCTGTTCATATTTTCCCTGTAGACATCATTGATTTAAGGTGTATAACACATTAGTTACATCATACAATTATATGTCAAGAAAAATGTTCAATTTATGATGAAGATGCAATTAAAAATAGAGACAGAAAAGGAATTTCTCAAAAAAGCCATGTAAGCATGTCTGTACACAGTTGTACAATTGCACACTAAAACACACTTCCACACAGAGATGCGTGTCTGACCATTCACAAATCATGCTCAGTTACAACCCACATAAAATTAAATGCCTGTGTTTGAACTCGGTTGTACTTCAGGTTAATGATCAGTTGGCAACTGTAAATGAATAGAGAATTACAGATAATTTTTACAGCTGTTTTGGTTGCAGGTGCCAGCCTCATTTGTATTTATAGAAAAGAAATGTAGGTAGTTATGAAATGCAGTGATTGTAAAATTGATATCAAGACCCAGTCATGAAAGAAACTCAAGTAGAAGTTTGAGCCATTAGGTGTACAATTTAGAGATTTTTTTGATCCATTTTGATTTGTGCAGTATTAAAATCAGATCTAGAACACTTTTACTACCCTAGAGAGTTTACTCAAGCTCCGTACCAAGCAATTTCCTCGCCTCAGGCTTAACACTACTCTGATTTTTTTGTGTGTTTGTGTGTGCATGTGTGTATGTAAATATATATATATATTTCAGATTACACATTGCAATATGTTTGATTTTGCAATATTGCATGCAAAGATTTGTATGCCATTAGTTTTATGAAAGCAGTGATGTTTGGCTCCTCCATGTTGCCAGGTGTAGTAGCCTAGAAAGGTTCAGTTGATAGTCTTGGAAGAAACAAGTCATTATTCGATGCTAATTTTGAGATTAGCTCACATTTTAAGGATATTAGCATCTATAGGTTCTACCTCAGCCTTCCACTATGCTTCCTTGTAATTTAGCAGCAGCCTTCCACTATGCTTCCTTGTAATTTAGAAGCACTCACCCAGTGAAAAAAGGAAGTAAAGTTGGGTGAGCTCAAGCAATTTGTCAAAAGCCCTAAGCCAATGATTGAGCAAAGTCTTGATATAAAAGCAGCCAGAACATAACCCTGCCCTGTCCCAATGTTAGAGCTGGTTTATGGTGACCTTTTTCCTGAGTCTTTACATTGGGTTGGCAGAGATTTGTCAGAGAGAAGGGCAGCCTTAGCATCTTGGATAAGCATATTTTCTACTTCACCACTTTATTTTTTGTCTATTTTGCACCATTGGAAATTTCACACTTGGGAAATATATAAAGAATATATAAAGTCATGTAGTATCATAATGGAGTTTGGAAAGGCCCCAAATCAAGGCAGTGGCACCAAGTGTGTGCCTTCTCCCTGTGCCCTTAGGTGAAAGAGTGAGAATGTGTATTTGAATGGACTTTGCAGGCCCTCTGACATCAACACTAGCTCATTGAAGAGAATGGAGACTTCTACCCATCCACCTACTATGAGCCTGGCCTAGCAAACCCATATTGGAGATTACCTTCCTAACTGAGGACTTTGGGAGATCACAAGATTACACTTGTACAATCCTCACAGCATGTACTTCCAAGCACAACCAAACAAGGATACTGGACATGATAATGTTCCCTTAGACTATTCTGAAAGCAAGAACAAGTCCATTCTCTTGCAACGTGGAGTAATTCAGTGATTTGTGTTGTGGATAAAATTCTTTCTACCTCGTTTTCATGACCTACATTTTCCTTACCTTTGGGG
>LOJH01020397.1:0-12734 GCA_001685095.1 Ellobius talpinus
CTTGGGCACGGGGTCTCTCCTGAAGGAAGACATCCCTCGGGGGTCTTTCAGTCAGCTTATTCTGGACCAGACACTAAACAGCTGCAAAGAACACAAAACCAAACCAGAGGTGCTTGTATATACCTATAATCTTGGCCTTCTGGAGGATGAAGCGGGAGAATTGTGAGTTTAAGGGCAGCCTGGGCTACACTGTAAGACTCTGTCAGTAAAAGTCACTAAGCAGGGAATGAGTGTGTTATAAAAGGTGACTTTCAAATCTAATAATTCTAAGAATCACAATGAACTCACAACGAGAAACTGTCATTTTTAAATCAACCTTCACCATCAGGACTCACTAAAGGGCAAGAACAGATCTAAAGGTAACTTTGGTCTCTGAATCCACAGGCCTTAAAAAAATATCATACAAGAATATGCCTCTTGCAACTGTGGTCACATGCAAAAATGAAGCAAGACGCGCATCTGTTTGGAGCTGGCCTCAAATGCCTCCAGTTCTTCTCCAAACCAGGTTCATAACTCCCACCCACAGAGAGAAAGCCAGGGCCTGAGGCAGCACCCAGGGACAAGCAAATTAGCATTCCCAAGGTCAATTGCTGACAGGCTTAATTGTTTACAGCAACTAGAATATGCTGGCTGCTAAAGTTAAGAGGCTTAACCTTCCAGCTTGCCCAACACCATATGAAACTGATTTACCACATCAGCTACAAAATATGAAGTACTGTAGTTGTGGATTCAAATGAACACACATTTCATACAGAAGCAAATGTAACAGGATCCCCAGAAATGCTGCACTTTTCATTTTAAGCTGGCTAAACAGTGTGGGGAGAAACCTAAAATAGTAGCCAGCCAACAGCAAAAGTGGCAAGTACAGGAGAAAATGAGATAGTGTCTCATTCTTCCAAATGTTTGATTTGAATACCCACCAGAACTGCTAAGAAGTTGCAGGTCTAGCTGATCTGGCCATCCCTTATTATTTCTTACCTTTCTCTGTCACAGAGTAGAGAGATAGCCTATGTGATTTGTCATCTCATAAAGTAGCTATGTGTCACGTGTGGCTAATAAGCATAAAGAAGGAGACTAGTGTGGACTCTGGTGTACTGTAGGATTTTGATTTCAGTGCACTCTCTATGTCAAAATATCTCCTTAGGAACTTTCATATTTATTACATATAAAAATACTTCATTTTAATTTACTTTTAAAATTTTATTTATCTTATGGGTGTTTTGACTGCATGTAAGTCTAGGCACCATGTACATTTCTAATAACAACAGTGCCTAGAAGCAGTTGTCTGACTACCTGGGTCCTGGGCATTGAACCTGGATCCTCTGGAAAAGCAGCTAATGCTCTTAACCACTGAGCCATGTCTCTGGCCCCTAAATAGTATTTTAGATACAGTAGGTGAAAGAAAGCATTATAAATCTCTCCTTTCTCCTTATTTTTTGAAAATGAGGACAGTAGAAAATTTCAAATAACACATGTGGTGAACACTACAGATTTATCAGACTGTGCTTCTACACATAAGTAACACTATACAGAAATGTACAGCACGAATACATAACTTCATTGTAGCCACGGAAACAGGAAAAGAATAAGCTGGCCAATAACCTCTACAAGAATCAAGCCAGTTTCAGCTATGTTACGTGCCATCCTCATAAAAGCTCCTTTCCACTGACCACAGACATTAAAACTTTATGTCATTAAAAGAGGACTACAGTGTCTCAAGAAATGCTTCTAGCGTCTGTTCTATGTCTGCCTCTCCTGTCATCTCCGCTTAGCAATAAGCCCGCTTCAGCCCTTGCCAACGACCAGAGACACACTGTAGTGCTGGCCTGGCTTTTTAATCCGATTGAGTGGTTCCTATTTAGTTTTTCTGTGTTAGTCCTTTTCATACCCAGTTGGGTAACTGAAATCTAACCAAAGCTTCAGCTCCAAAGGCCAAGAAAAAACAAAACAAAAAAATCTGAGAAGAAAACAGAACCAATAGAAAAAGTATCTATTTTCAAGGGTCTAGAAAACCCAAACAGTATTTAGGTACAATATATAACATGTTTAAAAAAAAAAAAGCAAAAACCAGAAAGTGAGAAAGTGGCTCATTCACTATTTCAAAGTCAGACACGCTCATGTGATGTGTACAGGAGAGCTTAGCAAACAGGACAGAGCAAGCCATCCCCTGTCCAGGTACAGGACAGAGCAAGCCATCCCCTGTCCAGGTACAGGACAGAACAAGCCATCCCCTGTCCAGGTACAGGACAGAACAAGCCATCCCCTGTCCAGGTACAGGACAGAACAAGCCATCCCCTGTACAGGTACAGGACAGAGAAAGCCATCCCCTCCACATGTACCACCATGTGGAAAATTGAAGGCGGTTCTTAGGCTGTTTCAGTGGCTAAAGAAAGAACACCTGGAGGTGTGGGGCCAGCTGGGAAGTATGGCGTGCCACTCCGAGGTAAGAGGAGGGGAGGAGAGGCAAAGAGAGCAGAAACTTGTTTGCAAGAGCTCCTTAAATGGAACTACTCAACTTTTTGATTAGGGAAGCCATAGGCAGTGTTTTTCATACCTTTTAACCTTCTACCACTCTTCCAAATGCAACTGGAAAAAGGACAAAATTATACATCTTTATGTGAACAGATATTTTAAGGTGATTCTAAAAGTTTACAAATCAAAATTCAGTAGTTTAGAAGCATAAATTCCACTTGTCTTATGAGTTACAAGATATATATATATATTTGTTTTTATACATTTTGGTTATGATCCTAACTTTTCAAAGCTGAGCCATCTCTCCCGCCCCTATATTTCTGTCTTGTAACAAGTCCTGCAGCAATCCCAGGAAATAAAATGAACAACACGAATAACTGAAAAGGAGTACACGGAATGAGAACAATGCTCCTTCTAGCTGAGCTGATCTTGAAAGACTTTAATGGCAATATTCTTAGTTTCCTAGGTTTGAAAGAATCAGAACATCTTTACTTTTTATGTATATGGAGCAGATCAGGCTTCAGAATGCTAAATTCTGATAATCTGATGCATCTTTTACACAACCTAAACTCTGATCAAGAAACCTAGACAATCAGTACCCTCTAGGAAGTGTTTTGATGCCATCTAGTGGCGGGTCTCCTACTGCATGGGACCTGGCTCATGTTCTCTCTCAAAGTGTGCTCCCTGGCAGTAGCAGTACCTGGAATCTTGGGAATGCTAATCGCTGTGTTATTCAGAATTATGGAAACTATGCAGGTAGGAACCAGTGACCTGTTCTATGGAAATTTCTCAGTGGTTCTAATTCACCCTCAAATTTGAGAGCGCTGGTATAGACAGTTCTGAAGTTCAAAGTCTTTAAAATTGTTTTAAATAAATTAACAAAAAAGCTCATTCTAGACAGAAAATCATTTTTCAGTCTGGATAAATACATGCTCTTACTAAGGAAGAGTGATGTGGGATTTTCCTCTGTATGCTGTGAATATGTTTTATTACCATTGGTTAATAAAGAAGCTGCTTTGGCCTATGGCAGGGCAGAACAGGAAAGCTAGGCAGGAAAACTAAACTGAATGTAGGGATAAAGAAGGCGAAGTCAGGGAAATGCCATGTAGTAAGACGCCAGAACCTTACTGGTAGGCCTCAGCCTCATGGCTGATTATAGATTAATAGAAATGGGTTAATTTAAGAGCTAGCTAGCAATATGCCTAAGCCATTGGCCAAAAAATGCTGAATAGTTTCTGTGTGATTTTTCGGGTCTGGGTGGCCGGAAAATGAACGCACAGTCTCTATTTACAGAAGTCTTAAAAGCCACCTACAAACCTGTGTCATGGTGGCACACACCTTTAATCCCAGCCGAGGCAGGCAGATCTCTGAGCTCCAGCCTGGTTTACATACTGAGTTCCAGGACAGCCAAGGCTACACAGAGAAACCTGGTCTCAAACACAGAGAAGAGGGGGTGGAGAGAGAAGCCATCTACTACCACATATTTAAATATTTCAACATCTGATATGCATTACGCGGGTTCCAAACTCCCAAGATGTCCAGTGAGCATCAGAGGGCTTTGTCCCCAGACAACCCATTTCAAGGGGATCACAGCACTAAAACAAACAACCTACGAAACACCATTTAAATTCAAGCAACTATATGAAACAAAGACAAAGCATCAACTGCTCTCAGTAGGAAAGGGTGTGCCACAGCCCTGTGGCTAAAGACAGAAGGAGAGAAGGACCATGGGGGACAAGTGGGCGATTTTAAATTATGGGTCACCTACCCTAATAACAGACACCATGGCAAACCCACTGCAGTACATGCAGATCTGAGGAAGTCTTGGAAGTCTTGCTAACTGTCTTTTCTAGTCAGCTCTTAGAGGAGAAGCTGGCTTCTTTAAATACCAACTTGGAAAAGAGCAAGGCTCAGTGTACATCACCGCTTCCAATTCGGCTTTGTACCATGTGCTTCTGGAGGGGAGGGCTTTGAACTTTAAAGTATCTATTTAGTCATCAAGAGTCCTAGGCCTGAAACTTTAAAACTGAATCAGAGATGGATCCCTTATGCAGCCACTGCTACAAGCCAGTACCATCCCTTGCTCTGGAGTTCAAATCAAGAGTAGCGTTTGTGGAGGGAGTAACTGGGAAGTGCTAAGCTTATGGTCCTTGCCTGGAACCCAAAGGATCATCGTAAGACTTGCTTTACTGCTCTGTTCCTATCTTGTCCTATCAATGTAGAGAACAACTAGTTAAACCAAACAATGGAAGGACTGCACAGGCTGATAGTTTTTTTTTTCTCTTCTCATTTTTGCGACACGTTTCTCTATGTGGCCCTGGCTGTCCTCGAACTCACTCTGTAGATCAGGCTGGCCTCAAACTCACAGAGATCCACCTGCATCTGCCTCCCCAGTGCTGGCATTAAAAGTGTGCACCGGCCCCATACTGATATTTCTCACAGCTTTTCTCTTTTCTTTTTCAAACCTTCTCTTGGCAATCTTTAGCAACTTCCCCACTGTCACTGCCCTTACACCTAAGGCTCTGTGCTGTACAGAGTATGGGCCTTCACCACACCTCATCTTTGCTAGTTCAAACACTTCGGTCATTCATCACCATATGCCTGTCAAAAAATTGAAATTTCGACTTAGGTTTCCTCATTTTTAATATAAAATAATACAGACTCCACATACCACATTTAAAAACTACAAAATACACCCAACTATGCTGGGCATATCACTAACAGGCAGTTGCTACAGTTTGAGTAATCAATGTCTCCTGAAGGCCTGCTGTATTATAGAGCTGGTGTGTTGGGAAGGCATTATTGGCAGGTATGGCACCTTCGAGAGGAAGGGGTTTGAGGGAAGTGCTTAGGTCACTAGTGGCATGGTCTTAAATGGGAACTGAGATCCTGATTCCTTCTTCCCCCTTTCTTGCTTGGTAGCATGGATAATGAGTTCCTTCCATAATATGCTGCCTTACTAGAGATCCCAAGGCATCATGGACTAGAAACTCCAAAACAAGGAGGCAAAGACATCTTTTCTAAGTTAGTTATCCCAGGTGTTCTGTAATGGAGACACAAAGCTGCCTGACACAGATGTCAAGGGTTACCACCATCCACCAACAGCTACTAGGAGGAAGAGAAAAAAAAAAGAGAGTCTAAGCTAGAGACCAATAATTGTGTTCAAATTCAAATTCCCTATTTGTGTTCTGGCTTAAGTTATTTCAACTCAGTGAGCCTTATTTTCCTGACAGACCGAGGATGCAGTATTTATCTCACTCAGTGACATTCACTACCTGCACCTTCATTTGGATGGGTCTGTCTTATCTATGGCGACTCCCTTTGCTCCTCTTCCCTCAACAGCTTTGAAAATGGCTCCACCAAGAGACATATCCCAGGTCAAGATTAAGAAAGGCACACATGGCAATGACACAGTTAAACTCACATCTCACACATGTCTAAAACTACATCAAGGTGCAGGGAAACTTCACCAACAAAGGAAGCAAGCAATTCTAACACTACTCCAGAAGAGTGGGGTTTGGGGCCTTTGATCAAAGTTGGTTAAAAAGTTGCTGCAGAGTAGCCCAGCAGTGTTGATAGCTGCTCAACAATCAGCTCTCAGCTTGCCGGGGAGCGGCTGGTTAGCAGCACTTGCCGGTATCCATAGGTGAAGTCGATACTCCAAGCATGGCTTTCAGACCCCAGCACTCAAGTGCCTTAAATGCCTGACTGACTGATTCACCTAATAAGCATTTACAGAGAACCTAAAATATACAAGTCCCAGGGTCGGGCTCAGAGACTTGAGGACGCATGCCTGTACATGAATCGTACTCTCAAAGACTCAACAATCCAGGCCAGCTACAGAATCGGGACAACAAACAAATGCATAAGGAAACCTCTGAATACTAGGAAGAGCTCTAGCTGCTGGCAGGCAGAACAACTAAAGCTCCAGTTACTGTTTACCTCAAGAAGCCTTAACACTGCCTGTGCTGCCTAATTTCCAAATCTGCAAAATCTCAAGTGGAAAGCACTTTCCCAAAGTTCACTAACATGTGTAAACATGCATGTGGGCATGCACATATGTTATACCTCATCCTAGGCAGTATTGACGCGCTCATCTTTATTGCGGAGGGACTAGCTATGCATGTCTATGTCACGATCCTGGTTTAACTTTTCCAATCACTTTAAAAGATTTGTTCATAAACACTTAGAATTTCGTCCTTTCCTAGACAGCTTTATTTGGGAAAGTTTTACGAGAACAGTAAGAGGTTTGTAATGTATTTTCCTATTGGCTACCTTAGTCAGAAATGACAACCAGAAGCCAGCAGAGGGCAGTAGCATGCATAATTATAATCCATATTATAACAACCTAATTTTTTAAAGTGTCTATGGCAACTCCAAGAGGGCAAAATGGCCCACTGCTGTGTGTGTGTGTGTGTGTGAACTCAGTACATACATGAATAGGAAATGTGTGATTTACACAAATATTCATTGATATGGATATACATATAAATTATAGAGTTAGACAATTAGGAGAACTTTTATAGTAATCATCCTATCCTTTTAGGTTTTAAACAGATCATTCCATACACTATGTGTTAACTACTTACCAGGTTGTCCTAATCAGTACTCTATTGCTGGGAAGAGACACCATGACCTTGGCAACTCTCACACTTTCTGGAGGTTTAGTCCATTAGCCCCACAGCGACAGCAAGACAACACACTGCCTTTTGGAAAGAACAAGGTCATCACGCCCATGAATTCGCCAGAGCTACTGGAATCTGCACAAGATCAAGCCAGTGCAGACAAGATAGGGACTCATGAGCTCCATCCCTAGATGAAGGGCTATCGGCAACTGATGGCTACCAGGGGAAGGGGTCATTCTTCTTCAGGGATGTGACCACTGGTAGGTTGCCCATGCTCCTGCAAACAGCACTAGTTGGATTCTGGGATTTCGGGTTCAAGCCTTATATGCCTGAAGATTACCTTGAACTTCTGACTTTTTGGGGAGGAGGGAACCTTCTGATTCTTTAACAGAGAGGAAAAGTGTTGTGGTGGGGGCTAACGGGAGTGCGACAAGAGAACTAAGGGTAGATGTGATCAAGACAATGTTGTACATATGTATGAAACTGTCAAAGAATAAAATATTAAATTAAGGTTTTTTTTCAATTTTACACAACAAAAAAATTACAAATTTTTGAAACCTTGACTGGCCAGGACCCAACATTATACAAGTCTGGATACTATCCACTATAGAACATCTATACATAGGGCTACAAACATAAATCTGACAGCTGTCACTTAGCCAAGTAAAGGTTTAGTCTCCTACCATCACAACAAGCTTGGACAAAGACTGCCTAAGTCAGTATAATGACATCAAAATGTTCCAGCTGCTTCACACGAGGGCCATTTTTCTTAAGTATTTACCTTCATGTGTGTGCGAGTCTGTCCAAGTGTAATCAGATAGCATGCAGGAGCCCTTGAACATCAGAAGAGACACTGGAACTGGAGTTTCAAACAGAAGTGAGCTGCCATGTGAGTGCTGGGAACCAAATCCAGGTCCTCTGCAAGAACAGTAAGTTCTCTTGGATACTGAGCGCTCTCGCTCTCGCTCTCGCTCTCGCTCTCGCGCTCTCTCTCTCTGTTCTCAGTTCTATCTTTAAGACAGAAAAAGCTAAAGCCAAGAAAGCGCAATCTCTGGCATGAGAACAGAAGGCATCCATGGTATCGGTTGTTGGAGTTGTAGTTCAGTAGATGGAGTGCTTGCCTAGCATGGACAAAACCTTAGGTTAGATCTCCAGCAGCAGGTAGACCACATATGGTGGCTCATGCCTTTAATAAGGAGATGGAGGCAGGAAGAACAGAAGTTCAAGGCCATCATGGACTACTCGTGACCCTGTCTCAAAAAATAAAATCAGTAACAGCTGTTTTTATACTGCAGTCAGTTTGGTCAGTTCACAAACAACAGAAATGAGTCCAGATACAGAGGAATACAGGTGAGGCTTCTTTATTAGGACACCCAGCTCAAGCAAGATGCAGAAACAGTTCTGAGCAAGAACAAGTCAAGCCAGTGTCTCCCCAAACAAAGGAAAAGGGTACTCAATATAAGAAAACCTCTGCCCAACAGTTCCCATCAGGACACTACATGCAAATAAGAGATTGGAAATTTGTAAGGAGGCTAGTCCCAGCTGTCGGGGCCAGCTCTTCCACACAAAAGATGATTCGCTGTGGAATGTCAGGTCCTTAGTGTTCAGGGTCTGGGCTGGGGAGAGTGCTCACTGGTCAGCTCCATTTGTGGGGTAAGGCAAACTCCTGGAAGGCGAACTCAGACTTAGGTGAGGTGAGCAGCTACATTTTTTTTCCTGAGGAAAATCTCATACAGTGTATTTTTATAATATTTTTCTATTCTTATTTTTAGTTTTTTTTCTTTTAGACAGGGTCTTACTATGTAGCCCTGGATGGCCTGGAACTCTCTATACAGAATAGGCTGGCCTCAAACTCAGAAATCTATACTTGTCTATCTTTTGTGGTTGGGATTAATGATGTGTGCAACCACAAAGCATTTATGACAAAGGATAATGGTTCGGGGCAGAAACTGAGGTAATTTCCCTATGCTCAAATCTGTACTGTACTAATTTCTAATTCTGTGGCCCTGGAAAAAGTATTTAACTTCTCTAGGTCTGAGCTCTGTCATTCAGAAAGTGAAGATAACTTCATTCTATGTCATAGGATTGGTGATAATTTCATGTGAGGATCCAAATAAAAACACACAGCCAGCACAATGAAAGTCTGCAATAAACTCACTTATTACTTTTATCTTTATGGTCATTATCATCAATACCATACTTGGAGACAGATCAAAAAACATATTATCAGACTATAGTAACTATGGTCTTTCAGCCACAGCTCTAGAATCCTAGGGAAACAGACCCCCCCAAAAAAACCAAAGTGTCCATCCAAACTGGTTATTTCATTCAATAATGTATATTCTATTTCTATCCATGTTCTCATAGATGACGAGATTCTATCCTTCCACAAGGATGACCCCAGTTAAGACTCCTAGCAATAGTGGAGAAGGTGCCTAAACTGGCCTTCCCCTATAATCAGATTGGTGAATATCCCAACAGTCATCATAGAGCCTTCTTCTAGTAACTGATGGAACCAGATGCAGAGATCCACAACCAAGCACCAGGCCAAGCTCCGGGAATCCAGTCAAAGAGAGGGAGGAGGGAATATATGAGCAAGGGAGTTCAAGATCATGATGGAGGAATCTACAGAGACAGCTAACCAAGTGCACAGAAACTCATGACCTCTAGACCAACAGCTGGGGAGCCTCCAAGGGACAGAACTAGGCCCTCTGTATGTGGGAGACAGTCGTGTAGTTTGGTCTATCTGAGGGGCCCTGACAGTAGGACCAGGATTTATCCATGGTACATGAGCTAGCTAGTCAGAGCCCATTCCCTATGGTGAGATGCCAGGCTCAGCCTTAATGCAGGGGGAAAAGGCTTGGTCCTGTCTCAACTTAATGGGCCAGGCTTTGTTGACTCCCCATGGGAGCCCTTACCTTTTGGGAGGAGTGGATAGGAGGTAGGCTGGGGGAGGGGGAGGTAGGAGAGGTGGGAGGAGGGTTAAGAGGGAGAATTGTGGTTGGTATGTAAAATGAAACCTAAAAAAATTAATAAATAAATCATAAAAGAAAGATTCTATCCTTTCTAATGTCTGGATAGAATTGCATAATATATAATATGCAACTATATAACATATATATAATAAATGTATTTCAATATATAATAATGTATATATTTTATATGTACATATAATGCAATATGTAACAGGTAATACTAGGCTATGTCAACCAGACAAGTTAAAAGTAACCAGCACAATGTCTAAGAAGGTAGGCCTAAACTGGTTTGAATACTGTACAGTGTAAGTATCAAAATGTCACATGGTACCCCCAAAATATCCACTTTTATTTGTCAATTTTTAAAAAGTACCAAGAAAAATGTCTTACATTAAAGACTATTGTTTTCTATAAAATTTTGGGAGGGTGTATAATTTTATTTTTACGTAACTTTTTTTTAATGTATTTTTAGGCCACGAGGAACTAATTTAATGTACAATAGACTATGATTAGAGTTTGGGGCTTTTATAAATGCTTGGAAATCCCTGTAAAAAAGGGAAAGCTACACTAACCATATGGAAATATAACAAAAATTTCTTGAATTTTAAGTAACATTTTAATTGACAACATATGCCTTCTATTTAATTATATTAAGCCAAAATGTTCAATGGTTTAAAAAAAAAACCTCCCCTAATGAACGAGTGTTTGCGCGGATGGGTTGCCCTCAGCCTTGTCTCTGACTTTCTCTCGCCATCCGCCTCTTGCTCGTCAGCATTCAAATTCAGTTTCCTAAAACAGCTCACCAGACTGGATTAGAGCCCACAGGTAGACAGATCAAGACCATACTCGTAAAAACTATAAGCCATGGCTGTTTGTTGTTGTTGTTTATCATGGAGTATTTTCGGCTGCACAAAAGCCTTGTGGGGTGCCCTGACATGAGCCACAGCAGTGGCTCCTAAGGACACCAGTGTGGAAAGTCACTGTGTCAATCTCTATGTCTCACAGTACAGAAACGTCACCTTGATGACCAGCACAGCTTACTATATTTACTGCATCTCCATAGTCAGGGACATCTCTTCATACAGTGTGATGCAGAGGTAAATGTGTATAAAACACTGCTACTCACACCCTGACACCTGAACAGGGACGTGCGTTGGGTGTGTTACTTAACGCAGAGAATAACATTACAGGTAAACTGGGATCACTGAAACCTGAGCATCTACCGGAAATGAACATGAGTCTGAATCTAAAGGACAACACCTAACAGGTTTTGGTGCTAATAAGAATTTTAAACAAAAATTCCAATTTTGAAGAATCTGTGATTACCCTTGTGAAAGTCTGCAATGTCCCTCATAAGTTCAGAGGTGCTAGCAAATTATTCGCATCCTTGCAACATCTTATCCCTTTCCCACTGAGCTGGCATTTTAATATATATCTGTTTTCAAATAAGATGGCAAAGTCATGAAGGAAGGAAGGATTTTATACTCATCTGCATCCTTTTTAAATCCCAGCACTGGATTAGACACAAAATAGTTACTTTGTAATGTTTACTAGCTACCTTGGCAGTAAATGAAACACGAAGCGTGCTTCCACATACACAGTACTGGTATTCCAGGCTGCTCCTCACTGCATCTGCACGTCTAGACTCTTCGGCTCTTGGTTTTCTTCTCCATACAACTTAGTCAAAATTCATCTTGTGAGCTTTTTTTATTATTAAAAACCAAGTATTTGCTGCAAATTTAACCCAAATAATCAGGATAAATAAACCCAGCTCTTTTTATGTGTATGAGTGTGGTATCTGCATTCATATATATGTGCACCACACGCATGGCTGGTGCCCATGAAGGTCAGAAGAGTGGGTCAGACCTCTTAGAACTCGAGTTATGGCTGGTTTTGAGCTACCAAGTGGGTGCTGGGGATCAAATCTGGGTCCCACGTAAGAACAAATGTTCTTATCCACTAAGCCTTCTCTCCAGTCCCTAAAAAAATTTTTAATAAATATTTACTGACTATAGCTCTAAAGTAAAGACTGGCAAGCTTTAAGCTAAATGGTCCATCACCACCAAGAACAGGATCCAAATCAGATGGAGCAGGGTCAAGACACTAAAGGCCATCGCTAAAAAGATCATAGGTGACTGATGCTGCCAGACATGAATGAGTGACAGGGATAGACATGGTCATCTGTTCAAGAATATTACAAAAGCTGGCCAAAATAATGCTGTAACTACTTTCAGACAACAGGACAACATCCAGACCAGAATTAGGGAGGAAAAAATCCACACTGAGCATAGCAGCCTAAAGGATGAGAAGACTCTGGAGCGCAGGGAGGCGGAAGCAGCAGGAGCTTGCAAGACAGAGTGCTAGGAGCAAGCTATGAATCAGTCCAGGCATTCCCTGGAGTTGGTGCTGAATCCTGAGACACTGAGGACAATTGCTGGGAGCTAGGAAGCAAACGATTCGCAGAGGACTCAGAGACACTTGAATTCTACCCATCCAGAGTCAAGTGAAGCGGCTGAACCTCCAGAGAACAATCAGAGGCAACATGATGCTAGCCCTACTAAAGGCTACTGTATTAGTCAGGATTCTCTAGACGAACAAGATTTATAACTAGAAAGAAAGATAGATAGATAGATAGATAGATAGATAGATAGATAGATAGATA